>NW_019014596.1:812410-825048 GCF_000150535.2 Carica papaya
TGGAACACGTGCAGGTACTGTTAGTGTGTTTTAGTTCCCCGGGAAAAATTCAGGGAAAATTAAGGACGGCCTGCAGGCGCACTGTGAATCGTATTCGGATCCCGAAAACAAGTAAGGACCCCTCACCCTATTTCCTATCACGGTATTAAAGTTCAAAATGATAAAACGGTATTTCTTGAATTAACGAATGTGTGAAATTGCTTAAGGTGGCTAATGGAGCCCGAGTCTAGTGTGATTGATGATTTACTGTTATTTGGCCTGTTTACAGCTTTAAATGCAAAATGAGGTTTGATGTGTTCATTTTACAGATTTGTGTGCATGTACTACGTTTTTATTAATTATGGGTTGAATGACTGAAAAACTGATACTGTATGTTGTCTGTTTGGTATGAATTACGATTTGCTTGTTTAAATGTGAATTGATGATGCTGACTGAGGAAAAGGAAAATGAAAGATTGTGTAGACTGATAATTTTATTATGGGAGTCAGCCTGACTAGATATCCTGGGAGATGGTGGACGGACCAGGTCCGTAGGGAACCCTACCGGGATTGTGGTCTCACATGCCGGACGGGGTATGGAGATCTTATGGTTTGGCGCCCATATCGGACGGGATATGGGGACGGCCCGTTTCACCCTCATACCGGACGGGGTATTGAGGTTTATGGTTTTGGCGCCCATACCGGACGGGGTATGGGGACGGCCCGTTTCACCCTCATACCGGACGGGGTATTGAGGTTCATGGTTTTGGCGCCCATACCGGACGGGGTATGGGGACGGCCCTGGAAACTGATTATGAATGTTAAAGGTTAACGGGTAGCGGAACCCCTATGGACCCCCACGGATACTAGTAGGCTGGTAAATGAGAAAAAAAAGATATGTTGTACAATGATTGAATTACAAGAGGCGTGATAAGTGTTATGTTTTACAGCTTAGATTATTCAATGATTATGATAATGTTATTGTTTTTCTCATATTGTTTTCATAAATTCCACCAAGGTAAGTGGATGGTAAAGGTTTTCATGTTAATAAACGAGTTTGTTGTAAATTATGCTCCATTGGTTTTTTTATGTTTTTCTACCCACCTTTATCTCCGTGACGGTGAGATATCGTGATGTTCTTACTGGGCTAGTGTAGCTCACTCCTTAATTAACCATTTCAGATCAGGAAGATATGGTTCCCGAGCCCGTTCCGCAGGAGGACGACGAAGGGGATGCCTAGAGACTCTGTAGTCATACGCATAGTTTATTTTCGAGTTTTCTTTCTTAGTTAGTTTAACCTTTTATATTTTAAGTACGTTTTTGGTTTTTCGTGTAAGGGATGTTAACTGAAATTTTGATCTCACTTCCGCATTCGATATATTTAAATACTCATTTCATTTTAATATTTTCCGGGGCTGTTACAAATAATTCTGCTCCACCATTCGCAGTTGCCGGGTGTGAGGCCCCATTACTGGTATTCTGCTGCATGGTGCACCTGGCTGCGGTAAAGGCCAAACTGCCTCATGCCATTGCAAATGAGACTGATGTTCTCTTCTACCAGATTTCCGCTAGTGATGTAGTTTCTGGTGTCTCTTGTTTGCAACGCCTCTGCCCTTAACCCGATTAAGATTTTTCTTTCGCATGCTGCTTGATATACTTATATTAGACTTTTAAGTCAAATGTAATAATGCAAAAATATTTATATTTCTAAGATTTACTAAGTAGCCTATATAAGTTAGATTTAATAGTAATTACAAAAATATTTTCTATAGCCAAAGTATTCTCGTTCTGCATTAGAAGTCCAACTCCTGTAAGGTCAACCAATAGGATGTTGCATTCTAGAGAGACTGATCTAGTGATACAAAGAATTTATAGAATTACATCCCCGGATTAGGTTGGAACTTACAAGTAATAGACCAACTTCTCAGCACTCGTTTTACGCATGAATTCATTTTTGATTTTTTTTCTATTTTTCTTTATAATTTTTGTCCTTTTAGAGAGTAACATTTTCTATGCAAAAGGAATATGTTTAGTTTGCATTATTACCTTTCAAATATTCCTAGTAAAAGCCTGCTTTAAGCCCTTCTTCAACTTGTACACTTGCTCCTCTTTCCCACGAACAATAAAACTTTCAGGTTGAGATACATACACTTCATCATCCAGCTCTCCATTTAAAAATGCTGGTTTGACATCAAATTGATAAATAGGCCAATTTAATTGAGCAGCTAAAGCTATTAGAATTCTCACCGTCTCAAACCGAGCAACCAGAGAAAAGATGTCACCATAATCCATACCTTGCTGTTGCGCATATCACCACAAGTCGTGCCTTGTGATTTTGTATGCTGCCATCTTCTTGAAATTTTGTTCTGAACACCCATTTCACTCCAATATCTTTCTTGTCTTTCGGTAGATCCACTGAATCCCATGTTTCATTCCTGCGAATGCTTCAAGTTCTTCCTTCTCAGCTGTGTCTTCAAATGTTAGTGGATTAGCTACAAATAAGGCTTGTGTAGCCTCATAAATTTCAGCCAATGACCTGAATTTTCTTGGAGGAGTATCATCATCGGATGAACTTTTATTGCTGGAACTTGAAGAAGTGGAGCTTGATGGAGTTGAAGAAGGTGAGCTGGACGTATTTAAAGGAGTTGGCTACTGTCTATTAGTTGGTGGAACTTCATTTTCAAGTGGAACTTCAAACTGAATGCTATCTGATTTTTTTTCCAAACTCCAGATTGCATCTTCATCAAATACAACAATCCTGCTAATAATTATCTTGCCACTCAAAGGGTTAGAGAGCCTATATGCTTTAGATTAAGAGCAATAAGCAATAAAGATATCACAGATTTTTCATCAGGTTTGTTGCGATTCTGTGAATCTATCAAGGAATAGGAAATACAAACAAAGATTTTTAAATGGCTTACCCAAGGTCCCCTACCACTCCAAGCTTCATATGGTGTTTGGTTGAGAACATCCTTTGTAGGAGATAAATTCAATAGATAGACAGCAACAACAACACTTTCAGCCCAAAATTGATCAGGCAGCCCTTTGCTTTCAGCAAGCTTTTTGCCATTTCAACAACCATTCAATTTTTACGTTCAGCTACTCCGTTTTGTTCCAGTGTATGTGGTGCGGTCAATTCTCTGTGCAAGCCTTGTTCTTCACAAAATTGATTGAATTCATTAGATAGAAACTCCCCTCCTCTATCAGTACGCAATGCCTTTATGCTTCTTCCACTCTGCTTCTCAACGGGTGCCTTGAACTTTTTAAAGATCTCAAGCATTTTAGATTTGAATTGGAGGAAGTAGACCTAACTCATACGGCTGTAATCATCTGTAAACAACAAAAAATACCGATTTCCACCCAAAGATTGTGCTTTCATAGGGCCACACAAAGCAGCATGTACAAGTTCAAGACACTCATATGCCCTTCTAGACTTTCCAATCGGAAATGGTTTTTTACATTGTTTCCCATAAATGCACCATTCACACAAATTTAAGGACTCTCTATTTTCTTTAACAGCAAGAGCATGGCTTTCAACACTAGAAACCTCAAGTGGAAAAAACTTATTAGGTGTCATTTGAACATCAGCAATAATTTAATTAGATTTTTTATTTCTAATCACACAAGACACATCATCAAACATGATAGAATATCCACTAGCCATAAACTGCCCAATGCTCAATAGATTTTGTGATGATAAAGCAGGAACAAAATAGACATTGTGAAGGAGTTTTGTGTTACCATGACCATTGCTTAATGCCACCGTGCCTTTGCCTTCAACTTGCATTTGTTCATCATCACCAAGTCTTACTTTCACCTTGCATGACTCATCCAGCTCCTTGAATAGAGATTTGATCCCAGTCATATGGTTGGAACAGCCGCTGTCCAGAAACCATATGCCACTTGAAGCTTTGGTGCCATCTTGATAGGCCATGAAGAGCTTAATCTCCTCTTCATCTTTAACATAATTTGCTTGCTTTTTCCTTTTCCAGCAGTCTGCCTTTATATGCCCGTATTGCTTGCAATAATAACACTGAATATTACTTTTGTAATTTTTTTGTTTTCCAGTCATCTCTCTTTGTTCATCTTGTCCAGCAATTCTGCCTCTACCTTAATTACCTCTGCTTTGATAACCTCCTCTACCACGTCCTTTACTTGTTGCCTTGAATCATCTTGTTGTTTGGGAGACTCCCCCATCACTTGAAAAGCCTTCTCTTCAGTCTTTTCATTCACCCGATTCAATCTTGCCTAATGGGATTACAAAGAACCCATCAGCTCGTCAAATGAATGAGTAGCCAAGTCCTTAGACTCCTCAATGTCTGCTACAACGTGATCAAACCTTGGAGTTAAACTCCTTAACACTTTTACAACAGAGGTTTGATCAGAAATCTCTTCCTCGTAAGATCTCATTTGATTAACAATCGTTGCAACTCGTAAAAGAAATTCTTGTACCGATTCTCCGGTTTTCATTTGCAACATCTCAAAGTCACGACAGAGAGATTGAAGTTTTACCATGATTACCTCAAGGAGCCTTGGTATGCTGTTTGCAAATTTATCCGTGCTTCTTTAGTTGTATTTGCTCCTACAATTTTAGAAAAAATAGATTCATGCACTGCTTGCTGGATGAAAAATAGTAATTTAGAATCCCTTTTTTTTTTTTAATTTTCTCTTAATCTATCTTCTTCATCTGGATTAGGATACCGATTCTCAACGAAGTCCCATAAATCTTGAGACTTGAATGATGTCTTCATTTTGATGCTCCAAAATTCGTAGCTTTCACCATGAAAGATAGGAATTGCTGGTTTAGAAATACTCAAGACATTGCCGTTTGTTGCCATGAGATGCACGCCCAATTACAATCGAACTTCGCTCTGATACCACTTTTGTTAGAGCATAGTTTTGTTGAACTCAGACTTACTGCAAATTTACGGCCGCAGCAAGGAAACATATAGCAGATAAGAAATGAATGCAGCCAAAAAATAAAAATATTAATAAAAACATTTAATGGGTATGAGCTGCTGCTGGAATTTTAGGTGCAGGGGGATGATTTATTCAGCAACTAGAAATGACTTTTAGATAGGCTTTACAACTCAACTGAAGACAGAAAAAATAGCAGAGTAATCTGCCACTTGTTATTGTCGTAACTATAGGGAGTTTCCCATTTTAGGATCCTAGATATACGTGTTAATTTTACCAATTAATTAGATGACTTACTAATTTAATATTTTATTTTATCATCCACTTATAACAGTTGAAGACAACTTAAATGACACCCAAAATAATAGATAACTGTTATAAAGGAAAAAATACCTTGACGGAGAGAAT
This sequence comes from Carica papaya, assembly GCF_000150535.2. The sequence continues at coordinate 817,714 of NW_019014596.1, forward strand.
TAAGTTTTTTTTCAAGGAGTCTCTCAATCATGCTATGGCTGCATAATCTCAGAATGATATATAACTCTAACTTTTTATTGTCTTTCTTTTCTTGAGATGTATTGAATTCAATAAAAAGATGACTTCAACATAAAAGTTTTCTTACATTTGGTATCAAAGTAAGGTTGAATTCACATATATTAGAATTATACTAAGAGTCTATATAAATATATATATATATATAAATATAATTTTACACTATCAGTTTGTAAAGACCCACAAGTACTTAAATAATAATATTAAAATTTATAAATTTTGTAGAAATAATTTAGAATTTAGGGTTACATTCCTTGTACAATTTAATTGAAATGACCAATAGGCTTACAAGAATATCCATTGAAATACATAAAAAAAATAAAAGTATAAACAAAAAACCTATATGATCAACCTCTGTTGCGTATTTGGAAAAACAAGAGGCAACTTTTTTATTAATTTTTTTGCTAGTCAGGATTCGGATCTTGATTGTTCTGATATGAAATTGTTAATAATAAGAAGGGGGAGCTACACTACCCCAGTAAGAATATCAACACTTTACCACCGATACAGAAAAATCAAAAATTTTTAAAAATCGTAAAATAACCAATGGAGCTTATTTTTCTCTCTTAAGTAAATTAATTTGACCTATAAATATTTATTCTCCACTCAGATACCAATTATGAAGGAAGGAACCAGAATAGTTATTCACATCATACATTCTAAAAGACCAACAATAGTAAATTTTTACCTTTTTATTTACTTACTGGTGCAGCTAGGGGTTTATAAGGGTTCCCACTACACGTGGATCAAGTATCCATTCTATTAATCAACCAGCCGTCCCCATACCCCGTCCGGTAATGGACGCCAAACACACCACTGCTTCAATACCCCATCTGGTTATGAGCGTAATCAAAAAGTTTTCAACCCCTTCTGGTATGAGATTTCTCAGCCCCGTTCAACTGAAAGTAACGTATATAACAGGGTCTGCCCTATGTACCAGGTCTGTACACTCTTTCCCTTGATATCTCGTAAGCTCTTTTAATTTTTAGCACGTTGCGTACACATACTAGTCCTCATTACCATTTAGCCACCAAATACATGCAATACTCACATTTCAAAATTACAGAATAATATGACAATCCTTTAATAGAAAATATAAATTGATACTCAATAATTCAAGAAAACGTAATTAAGACATTCAATAAATTAAATAAACTAAATAAACAAGAAAAACAATTACAATCAATAAATTAAAGTATACGAAGTAACAGTAGGCAAGTAAAACAATATAAAAATAAATAAATGACACAGATAAGTAAGGAACAATTATACACTGATCAGTTAGTAGCTCTATCAGTGACCTATATTTAATTAATCAAGGGGTCTCCAACATTTATAATTTTTCGTTTATTACTTATTAGACTATAATTTAACCGTAATAAAAGAAAATATGAGAGATTCTTACTTCGGGTCAGTGTTCGGAATACTGTCTTTTTCACTATGCTTCCCGGCAGTTCTTAGTTCCCGGATTTCTTAAGTTTTTATACGAAAACTAAAAAAATACATTAAATATCATAGAAATAAGCGAAAAATAACTAAAAAGGGTCAAACTTCTCTTGGGGGCTGATTTAGGATTCTGGCATGGTGCCGTTACTGTGCTCCATCACTGGTTCTGCCACCTACGACAGCTTTCCCTCTCGGTTAGACCGATTTTGGTCAGTTTTGGATGAAAATATGCCGATATAGGGTTAAGTGGTTTTTGTTGGTGGAAAAAAGGAGGAAAACCAAGACTTACCAGAAGTTTGGGGTTTTTGGTGCGACAATTCCGTCGCTCCTTCCTTGCGGTTGCAGTCCTCCTTTAGTTTTCCTACATCAAAATTATGTTAGATTACCTATGGTTGAGAAACAGAAAGGAACGAGAAAGAATTCGGGCTCACTAGAGGGATTTTTCGATTTCAGGTGCGGCGGCTCAGCCGAGCTCCTCCCTCCGTTTCTGGCTTCTCCTTTTGTTTTTTAGCATCGATAAGGGTTTGGAGTAGTTTAGAATAGAAACACGGAATGAACGAGAAAAAATTTCACTTACCCGCGTCGGTTTGGGTCTCCGGTGCAATAGTGATGGTGGCTTACTGCCTCTCCTTCGGTGACTGGTTTGCTTTTCGGCCGCCCTTCTTCTTCTTCTCTAGTGGTCTCGCGACTAGGGTTTTGGAGAGCCAGGTAGTGAGGTTTAAATACCTCTTCGGCTTTGATCTGGGCCGTCTGTGGAACACGTGGAGCAGTGAGGACCATTCGATCACACTTAATGGGGGAATTGATCTGGTTCGTCTGATTGGAGGCACATGGACTGTTCGATCAAACCTATTTGAGAAATCGATCTCGACCGTTCATGCACGCCGGAGAGGCCCTGAGCTATCCAATCGGCCTGACACGTGGATCACCCATGTGGCTTTCCATGTGGAACTGAGTTGGCGTGTCTGTCATGTGGCACATGACGATTCGTTGCGCTGCTGACGTGACCATCCGACATGACCACTTTTTTTTTTTTAATGATTTGGCCCATATTTTTCGATTTTTTTTTTCAAATATACCATCTCTTTTTTTACAGTTTGGCCCCTGACTTTTGAAATTTTTTTCGAACGCATTCAAAATTCATATAACTCAAAATTAAATTAAAAAAAATTGAATTTAAAATTTTTGAAATTATTATTAAGATAATTTTTCTCATCCCAAGCCTAAATCCCGGGCTCGGGGTGTTACACAGTTTATGTATATATATTATTGCTTTAACAGTTTATTTATATATTATTGTATTTGCAGTTGATATATATTTTATTGTACTAATAGTTAATTGTACTAATAGTTTATATATATATAATTTTACACTAACAGTTTATATATATATATTATTACTGTAATAGTTTATTTATATATTATTGTATTAATAGTTTATATATATATATATTATTACTCTAATAATTTATTTATATATTATTGTATTAGCAGTTTATATATATTATTGCACTAACAGTTTATATATATATTATTACATTGACAATTTATATATATGTTAAATTACATTTAATTTCATAAATGTAAATATATATGTATATTTTATACAAATTATGATTTTGTAGTTTTATAACTTAAGATTTATTAACATGACAAGTTAACAAAGTAACCTAGGTTGATGAGTCTTGCGTTAGTTATATAATACCCGGGCCCGAAATTTGGCCCGGGATTAATTTTAAAAATTAAAATTAATATATAAAAATATAAATTTTAAATTTGTAAATTTTTATTTAATGTAAAATTAAGAAAAAAATAGGTGGATGATGAAATTGAAAATAATTTTAGAAAAAAATGGTGAAAATTTGAGTTTGGGGGTATTTTTGAAAGAAAAATAAAAAACTGAGGGATCAAAATATAATTTAAGAAAAATGTGACACGTAGGACTGCCCAGTCAGCAGGTCCCATAAACTGAAGCGCGCTGCGTGGCAAGACACGCTGATTCGGTGCCACGCAGGAGGCCACACTGGCAATCCACGTGCCCACGATCGAACGATCCGAATTTATTTCTGCGCGCGTGGATGGTCTGAATTCGTTCCCTCCTCAGGCACAATCAGACAGTCATGATTAAACACGATAAACAGTTTAGATTCATTTCCTCTTTAAATGTGATCGTACGATCCAGATCAAATCGCGATGAATGGTTCAGATTTATTTTTTCTTTAAACACGATCGGACGGTCAAGATCAAATGCAATGAACAACCTAGATTAAAGGGAGACAGGTATAAATATCTCATTTTACACCGAACCCTAACCCTAACAGCCAGCCCCCTGCCGGAGAAGAAGAACCAGTCACTGGAGAAGGGAGCCGACCGCCACCCACTGCCGCGCCGGAGCTATCTCCGACTGCCAAAAAAGGTTGATCGAAGAAAAACACCCAACCGTGAAGGTGAGCCAGTGGAATCATCGCACCGAAGAATTCCGTCGCCAGTGAGTGTCTGTTTTTCAATTTTTTTTCAGCCAACCAAGGCCCCTTAATGTATTTTCTCGTAGAGATGAGTATAAAATCGATTAAAATCGGCCAAAATTGGCAAAGAATGGCCAGTCCGAGGCAAATCACCGCCGCAGACGGCGGTGTCGTCACCGGAGTGCGGCGGTGCCATTATGCCGGAATTCCAAAATTGGCCAAAAACATTGATTTTGAGTTTATTTGGAGTATTAGGTACTTGAAGCGTGTTTTAATCTCCGAAAAAAAATTTAGGGAACCTGGGGACTGCCAGTAGGTGCAGCTAAAAATTTAGTATTTTGGACATTGATTTGGGTAAGAATCTCTCATCTTATTCTATGTTATAGAATTGAAGTCTAATTATTAATAATACGGTATTTTGTATAATTTAGAAAACTTCGATAATTAATTATATGTTACTAATGGAGCCGGAACTGATTATTTATCACTGTTTATCCTATTTTAACTGATTGTTTGATTTTATAGTCTTAAATGTATGATAATACACTAAAATTTGTAGGATGATTTGGTTGTATTTTCTTGATATATGTATTGCTTGTCTCGCGTGATTTACAGTTAAATTGTGAAATTGAAAATTAAATACAAATGAAAAATTGCTTGGTTAAGTGAATGAATGAAACAGTTGTCTTACTAGATATTCTGGGAGATGGTGGACGGATCAGGTACATAGGGAACCCTACTGTGAACCTTACCTCATACCGGACGAGGTATGGAGACGGCCTGATTTACCTTCATACCAAACGGGGTATTGGGGGATGGTACTTTCGGCGCTCATACTGGACGGGGTATGGGGACGGCCGGTTAGTTGACAAGTTTTATTATGGGTTCACGCGTAGTGGGACATCTATATGGACCTCCAAGGATACTAGTAAGAAAATAAAAAATAGAAAGTAGTTGTTCTAGCTAATTGAATATGAAATTATGATGTTTTTTGTATTATTGCCTCTATAGATTGGTTTTTAAAAATCTCGCTACGGTAAATATGCAATAAATGATTTTATTTATGATAAATGAATTTACTTAAATTAAGAGCTTCATTAGTTGTTTTTATAATTTTTACCAACATTAATTTCTGTATCGGTGAGTAATGTGACATTCTTACTGGGCTAGTGTAGCTCACTCTTTCATTAACCATTTCATATCAAGAGGACTAAGATCTAGATTCTGATCCATAAGAGGGTTTCGAATAGGATGTCCAGTTGTTTACTTTTCATTTATTTCTTTAATTTTTTATTTATTCTTTTATAAGGTCATTCTCATATTTCCTATTGAGTATTATAAATTATTGTGTAAGGAATGGAAATCGTAACTTTATTATTTTGCTTCCACATTTAATTTATGATTCTATTTCCTTTTAAGTTTCGGGTCGTTACAGTTGGTATCAGAGCTGCATTCCTCAGAAGCATTCCTTACACAAAATTCTTATGAAACACCAAAAATAATGAATTATCACTCAACCATTCCTTATGAAATGCATGTACAGATAAATAAGGAGAGAGAGACCCCCCACTAAACTAAGTAGTCTGGGAGGGTTCGTTTCGAAAAGATGTTGAACCGACTATTTGAAATGCTGGAGAGATTTATCACTGCCCAGCAGGCTCGGGAGGAAAAGAGGGAGTTATCATAGTTTGAGCCACCCCTACAGTGGGAGTATCCTAAGCCACCCCAATACGACCCTGTTCCTCCACAGTACCATCCGGCACCACCACATTATGGTCCGGTGTCCCAACCGCATCACTCGGCACCACCACAATATAGCCCGATGCCCCAACTGCATCATCCGACCCACCACAGTATAATATAATGCCCCTACCATATCATCCAGTACCACCACAACGCCATCCGGTCCAGTCCTATCACAATCCAGTCTCTATTCTAGGGGACCTACTTCCTCCCATGATAGACCCAAGCTACATTGAGAGGTATAAAAAATTAAATCCATCTACTTTTGCAGGGGTATCCTCCTTTAAAGAGATTGAGTACTAGTTAGCTGAGATAAAAAGTCTCTCACGACTCTTGGGGTGATTCCCGAACAAAAAGTCATACTTGCCACCTATATGTTGGTGGGAGAGGCAGCCGTTGGTGACAACTCAAGCAGGCCATCTTGCCCGTTCCAGTCACTTAGGAACAATTCTTGATGGCATTCAATGCAGAGTACCTCCCAGAGCATCTCCGACATATGAAAGAAATGAAGTTTGCACACCTATTCCGGGGTGATATGATTGTATCAGAATATGCTCGAAAATTTCTAGAGTTAGGCCAGTATTCTCCCAAGAGCATGATGGATGAAGGTAGAAATGTAAGAAAGTTCGAATGGGGTCTCTATCATGAGATTAGATAAGAACTGTATGTGTTCGAGCTTAGTACTTACTATGCCGTTCTGGCCAAGGCACAACTAATGTAAAGAAACCTTCATATTTTTCCTCCAATAGTAGGGAACCTCAGGCCTTTGGTTTTACACCACAGACCAGCACCTACTACACCTGTTTAGCAGAACAAGAGACCTAGGTCAATGACTTAGGCTCCCCATCAGATTCCAAAAACAAGATGTGGTAGGACTTGCCAACATTGTGGCAAGAATCATGGGGACCAACCCTACTATCATCTCAACAATTCTTGCTGTATATGTTGAAGTGCCCAACATTATGCAAGAGAGTGTCCGAGGAATCAGAACCAGACCAGACCTCCTATCTAGGGTAGGGCTTACAACTTCACTCAGTAAGATGCAGAAGCCAACCCAAACGTGATACAAGGTACGTACACTATCTGTAATCATCTTGCACAAGTTTTGATTGATACTAGTGCCTCACATTCATTTGTTTCATATATTTTTATACCAAACTTGAATGTATTACCTGAAAGACTTGATTCTGTGTTGTTTATATCTATTCTTTGGAGTATGACACTACTGGAGGTTATATACAGAGTCTAAATCATATATATAGCAGCTAGAAAATTGAGTGTGGACTTAATAGAAATTGACACGGGGGACTTTGATGTAATCCTAAGAATGAATTGGTTAGCGGTGTATTACGTCACCGTAGATTATTTTTATAAGAAACTTGTATTCAACCCTTCTAATGAAGAATTATTTATAAATTAATAAAATTTCTTAAATATTATTCCCTCATGGCAATTTTTTTTTATTTTTAAGTGCTTTAAGTCGGGTGGTTTTCTCTATCTAGGCAGATATAAGAAAGAAATTTATATTCGAGAGATTTTGATAGTCCAAAAATTTCTAGATGTATTCTCGGATGACTACTCAGACTGTCAGTGGACAGAGAAGTTA
>NW_019014596.1:825287-897387 GCF_000150535.2 Carica papaya
ATCTTCATGGATTTGATGAACAGGGTTTTCAGATAATTCCTCGATCAGTTCGTCATTATATTTATCGATGATGTCCTATTCTATTCAAAAAGAAGAGAGGAACACACTCACCATCTGACTCAGGTTTTACAGGTTCTCAGAGAAAAAAAGTTGTGTACAAAGTTGAGTAATTGTGGGTTTTGGCTCAAGAAAACTATTTTCCTAGGGCACATCATATCAAGGGATGGAGTGTCAGTGAACCCCAAAAAAGTTGAGGCAGTGCTCGGCTAGAAAAAATTAACCTTGTTAAAGGAGATTCGTAGCTTTTTGGGGATGATAGGCTATTAACATAGTTTGTGGAAGGATTTTCTAGCCTAATGCTTCTTTGACTTAACTCATGAAGAAGAACATTAAGTTTAAGTGGAACGAGAACTATGAAAGGAGTTTTTCAGAATTAAAAAAGTGATTGACTACTGGATGTGTGTTAGCCTTACCGAGCGAGACATGAGGATATACAGTTTATAGTGATGCCTCCTACCTTAGATTGGGTTGTGTTTTGATGCAGTATGAGAATGTCATAGCCTATAGGTTCAGCTAGTTGAAGAGTCATGAGAAAAACTACCCCACTCATGACTTAGAATTTACTACGATTGCCTATGCCTTGAAGATTTAGTGCCATTACTTGTATGGGGAGATATTTCAGATCTATACCGATCATAAGAGCTTGAAACACATATTCACTCAAATGGATCTTAACATGCGTTAGAGAAAATGGATAGAACTTCTCCAGGACTACGATTGCAACATCTTATATCACCCGAGCAGGGACAACGTAGTAGCCGACACACTCAGCAGAAAAAGTGCAGTTATATTAGCTCACCTAATGGTTTCAGAATGCAGGGCCATAAGGGTCGCACAACAGGTATGAGTTTAAGACCTGAAGAGAGTTACATGCTTGGCCCACCTAACTATTCAACCTGAGTTGATCCAAAGAATAAAGAAAAGTCAATCTGCCGATTCCACCCTAGCAGCCCTCAATAAAGATGCAGAATGGGGAGTTAATTCAGAATTTTGAGTCTCTGCCAATGAGTTGCTTAGATTTCAGAACAGGGTGTGTGTTCCATGTGACAGTGAGCTGAAAAGGGACATCATGACCGAGTCCCATAGCTCAACGTTTGCCATGCATCTCGAATGTACTAAGATGTATTAGAGTATGCGACATCGATTTTGGTGGAACGAGATGAAATGGGATGTAGCTGACTTTGTTTCCAAGTGTTTAGTATGTCAGTAAGTCAAAACACTACATCAACGCCCAGGGGGGCTACTTCAGTCATTACCAATTCCAGAGTGGAAGTGGAAACACATCATAATGGATTTCGTGACAAGATTGCCTAGGGTACGCTCAGGACATGATGCCATTTGGGTAATTGTTGACTGACTCACCAAGTCTTCCCACTTTTTGGCCATCAAGATGACCAACCCTTTGACAAGTTAGCAAAAACATATATCCGAGAGATAGTCAGGTTACATGGAATGCTAGTGATAGTAATATCCGACATGGACTCTAGGTTCACTTCTTGGTTCTGGTATAGTTTTCAACAAGCAATAAGAATGAAATTGTCCCTTAGTACCGCATTCCACCCTCAGACCGATGGACAATAAGAAAGGATAATCCGCACAATGGAAGATATGCTCTGAGCTTGTGTTCTTGACTTCAGGGGCTATTGGGATGATCATTTACCCCTAATAGAGTTCGCCTACAGTAACAGCTACTAAGCAAGTATCGTCATGGTACGAGGTGTTATATGATCGTCCCTGTAGATCGCTGATCTATTGGGAAGAAGTAGGTGATAGAAAATTGTTCAGTCCAGATCTTGTGGAGGAGACTACAGCCAAAATAGTTAAGATCTTGAAAAACATCTAGACGGTTCAGAGCAGACAGAAGAGTTATGTAGATACTCGAAGGAGAGATTTGAAATTTGAGAAAGGGGATCGGGTGTTCCTTAAGGTCACTCTTTTCAAGGGAATCAGTAGGTTTAGCAAGAAGGGGAAACTAAATCCCCAGTTTATTGGACCATTTGAAATCTTAGACTGAATTGGCACCGCTGCCTACAGACTGGCACTACCTCCAGAACTATCTAGGGTCTATAATGTGTTTCATGTGTTTATGCTATGTAAGTACAACTTGAACCCCTCTCACGTCTTGGCCCACGAGCTCCTTTGACTCTAGGAGGATCTATCCTACGAGGAGGTACCAGTGAGTATTGTGGACAGAAAGAGTAGAGTACTTCAGAACTGCAAAATTTCCTTCGTTAAGGTCCTATGACATAATTACACACAGAGAGAGGCCACATAGGAGCTAGAATCAGACTTCAGAGTCAAGTATCCCCAATTGTTTGATTGAGTGAGAAAGAGAGAAATTTGAGAGACCAAATTTCTTTTAAGAAGGGAGAGTTGTAATACATGGGCCTGAAATTTTGCTCAAGATTAATTTAAATATAAAAATATAAAATTTAAATTTGTAAATTTTTATTTAACGTAAAATTATGAAAAAAATAGGTAGAGGATAAAATTGAAAATAATTTTGGAAAAAATGGTTGAAAATTTGGATTCGATGGGTATTTTTAAAAGAAAAATAAAAAATTAGGGATCAAAATATAATTTTAAAAAAATGTGCCACGTATGACTGCTTAATCAGCAGTCCCAACGAACTGGAGCATGCCACATAGCAAGACATGCTGACTCAGTGCCGCATGGGAGGTCACACTGGCAATTCGCGTGCCAGTGATCGGACGGTCCGAATTTTTTCCTGCGCGCATAGACGGTCCAGATTCGTTCTCCCCTCAAGCGTGATCAGACGGTCACGATTAAATGCAATGAACGGTTCAGATTCGTTTCCTCTTTAAACACGATCGTATGGTCCAGATCAAATCGCGATGAGTGGTTCATCTTCATTTTCTCTTTAAACGCGATCTGACGGTCGAGATCAAACATAATGAACGGTCTAGATTAAAAGAAGATGGGTATAAATATCTCACTTCACACTGAATCCTAACCCTAGCCGCTAGCTCCCCACCGGAGAAGAAGAATCAGTCACTAGAAAAGGGAGTCGACCGCTACCCGTCGCCGTACCGGAGCCACCTTCGACTGCTAAAAAAGGTTGACCGAAGAAAAATGTCCAATCGTGAAGGTGAGCTGGTAGAACCGCTGCACTGAAAAATTCTGCCACCAGTGAGTTTTTATTTTTCAATTTTTTTTCGGCCAATCGAGACCCCTTAACGTGCTTTCTCGCAGAGATGAGTATAAAATCGACTGAAATCGACCAAAACTAACCGAGAATGGCTAGTCCGAAGCAAACCGCCGCTGTGGGCGGCAATGTCGTAGCTGGAGCACGGCAGTGCCATTGTGCTGGAATTTCAAAATTGGACAGAAAAGATTTTTAACGCTGATTTTGAATTTTTTGGTGTATTTCTAGGTACTTGAAACGTGTTTTATTCTCTAAAGAAAAATTTAGAAAATCCGGGACCGCCAGTAGGCGCAGCTGAAAATTTAGTGTTACGGACACCGATTCAGGTAAGAATCCCTCACCTTATTCTTTGTTATGTAGTTGAAGTTTAATTATAAATAATACGATATTTTGCATAATTTAGAAAACTTTGATAATTAATTATAGATTACTAATGGAGTCGGAATCGGTTATATATAACTGTTTGTCCTGTTTTAACTTATTATTTAATTTTACAGTTTTAAATGCATAATAATATACTGGAATTGATAAGATGATTCAATTGTGTTTTCTTGATGCATATATTGCTTGTCTTGCGTGATTTACAGTTAAATTGTGAAACTGAAAATTAAATGCAAACGTAAAATTGCTTGGTCAAGTGAATGAATGAAACAATTGTCTTACTGGATACCCTGTGAGATGGTGGATAGATCGAGTACGTAAGGAACCCTACCGTGAACGTTACCTCATACTGGACGGAGTATGGAGACGGCTCGATTCACCCTTATATCGGATCAGGTCTTGAGGGATGATACTTTCAGCGCTCATATCGGACGGGATATGAGGGAAGACCAGTTAGTTGATAAGTTTTATTATGGGTTCACGCGTAGTGGGATATCCCTATGGACCCCTAGGAATACCAATAAGCAAATAAAAAAAAGTTGTTGTTCTCGCTAATTGAATATGAGATTATGATATTTTTTGTGTTATTGTCTCTATAAATCTGTTTTTAAAAATCTCGCTACGGTAAGTATGCAATAAATAATTTTATTTATGATAAGTAAATTTACTTAAATTAAAAGCCCCATTAGTGAGTAGTGTAATATTCTTATTAGGCTAGTGTAACTTACTCTTTCATTAGCCATTTCAGATCAAGAGGACTAAGATCCAGATCCCGATCCATAAGAGGGTTGCGAATAGGATGCCCAGTTGTTTACTTTTTATTTATTTATTTGATTTTTGGTTTATTCTTTTAGAAGGGTCATTCCCGTAGCCCCATTTGGTATTCTAAATTATTGTATAAGGAATGTAAACCCTAACTTTATTATTTCGCTTCTGCATTTAATTTATAATTCTATTTCATTTTAAGTCTCGGGTCGTTACAAGTTAAACTACATTAAAAAATTAAGGGGGACTTATAAAGGAATAATATATATTTTTGTAATTATAAGATTGAGATTAACCCAAAGAAGAGTCTCTTTCTACTAATTATGAACTGATAGTTTATTTTGGGTTATTTAGATTTCCACTCAAATGTAACATGTAAATGACACAAAATATTAAGTATTTTAAGTCCCCTTGAGTGAACACTAGATATGCTAATATTTTGTCCAAAGAAAAAACTATAGTGATATCAATAATTTATCGTTTATAAATTTAATATTATAAATATATTTGAGGCTTTACTGTGAGCATTGTTCTATTTTTATAGTTCCCACTTCACTGTATTCTCTTGCATCTAGAATAATATTTTTTGATGGGTCAAATTTTGTGGAGTGGTATGAAAGGGTCTAATTCTCACTGGATTTATTGGATCTTGATCTGGCTTTGATAATTGAAAAACCTCGTAATGCTATCGATGATAGTACTCTAGAGCAGAAGGAATAATTTAAAGCCTGGACAAGGTCAAATAAACTCAATCTTATATTTATGAGAATGACCACTGCCACTAACATCAAAACTTCCATCCCTCAAATTGAGATAGCCTCAAAATTTTTGAAATCTGTGGAGGAGCATTTCAAATGCGTTGATAAGTTATTGCAGGCACATTGATAGCTGAATTGACCACCAAGAAATATGATGGTCAGAAAGGAATTCAACAATACATTTTGAACATGGCTAAAAAGGCTGTAAAACTTAAAACATTGGGCATGAACATGGACGAGTCATTCTTAGTTCAATTTGTCATTAACTCACTTCCTTAGCAGACATTGATAGCTGAATTGACCACCAAGAAATATGATGGTCAGAAAGGAATTCAACAATACATTTTGAACATGGCTGAAAAGGCTGTAAAACTTAAAGCATTGGGCATGAACATGGACGAGTCATTCTTAGTTCAATTTGTCCTTAACTCACTTCCTTAGCTGTTTATTTTATTTAAAATTTACTATAACACTAATAATGAACAGTGGAGTATGAATGATCTTACTAGTAAGTGTATTCAAGAGGAAATGAGATTAAAGAAAGATGGACATAACTTTGCCCTTGTAGTTACTCACGGAGCTATGAAGAATAAAAGAAAATCAAGAAAAGTAAAGAACATTTTACTAAAGAAATAGAGTAGATTTGAGGAGAATAACTAGAGTCATGATGAAAAATTTACTCTAAGTCACTACTTTTGTAGCAAGAAAGGTCATATGAAAAAAGAATGTAATAAACATAAGGCTTGGTTCGAAAAGAGAGGTGTGAATATTTCTTTTGTATGTTATGAATCAAATTTTGCTGAGATTCCTTCTAATACTTGGTGGATTAGTTCTGGAGCCACAACTCATGTTACTAATTTAATGCAGGGATTCCTTACAACCCAAAAACTAAAAGAAAGTGAAATATTTATCTATATGGGAAACCGTCTCAAAGTAGAATTGGTAGCTGTAGGTACCTATCACTTGCTATTAGAGAATGGTAATTAGATTGATCTTTTGAACACTTTTTATGTTATTTCGATTTCTAAAAATTTAATTTCTTTATCCAAATTAGATATTGTTAGATATTCAGTTTGTTTTGATTTTAAAAAAAGTAAGTTTAGTATTTAATTCAATGAGAGTTGGTTCTAGAATTTTATATGATAGTTTATATAAAATTTGTTTGAATCATGAATTTGCACAAGCTTTAGTTACATTGCATTCAAATATTGGATCAAAATGTGGCTTAATTAATGAAAATTCTTCATTTTTGTGGCATAAAAGGTTAGGACATATCTCTAGGAAAAGAATTGAGAGATTAGTGAATGATGAAATTTTACAAAATCTTGACTTCACTAATTTCCAAATATGTATAGAATGCATAAAATCAAAGCAAACTAAATATACAAAGAAAGGTGCCATAAAAAGTAATGAACTTCTTGAGATAATTCATGCAGCATTTGCGGACCACTCTCTATTCCTTGTTTCACTATAGAGAGATATTTTATCACATTTGTAGATGATTTATCTCGGTATGGTTACGTATATTTAATGCATGATAAGTCCAAAGCTATTAACATCTTTAAAGTGTATATTATAGAGATTGAGAGACAATTAGATAAAAAAGTTAACATTGTGAGATCTAATCGATATGGTGAATTCTATGGTAGATATGATGAGTCAGGACAAAATCCTGATCCATTTGCCAAATTCCTAGAAAAACATGACATTCATGCTCAATGCACAATGTCAAATACGCCACAACAAAATAGTGTTGCTGAAAAGCGTAATCGTACTTTAATAGAAATGGTTAGAAGTATAATGAACTATTCTTCTATACCTATTTCTTTATGGGGTAAAACCTTAAAGACCGTAATGTATATCTTGAACAGAGTTCCTAGTAAGGTTATATCTGCAACTCCTTTCGAGTTGTAGACTGGTATAAAACTAAATTTAAGACAATTACATATATGTGGTTGTCCAGCAGAGGCAAGAATCTTCAATCCTCATGAGAAAAAGTTAGATTCAAGGACAATATCTAGGTATTTTATTGGTTATCCAGATAAGTTCAAAGGGTATAGATTTACTGTCATAACCATGGTACGAGAATAGTTGAAACCGATAATGTTAGATTCTTTGAAAATGATGAAATTAGTGGGAATGAAAAACCAAGAAAAGTAAACCTTGAGGAAATAAAAGTGGATATCCCATCACCATTTTTGCCTGAAGAAACAACTCTCACTCATCCTTTTCAACAAGTTACAGAAAATGAGCTACATAATGGAAATAGTTCATTACCACAAGAAGATGTTTCATTAAAAATGTTATAGAACATTCTTAATCAATACATTTGAGAAGATCTCAAAGGGAAATGAAATCTGCTATATCAGATGATTATGTGGTATATCTACAAGAATATGATTTTGATATTGGGATAAGAACAGATCCGATTATGTTTTCATAAGCTATGAAAAGTGATGATTCTAATAAATGGGTAGAAGCTATGAAAGAAGAATTAAAGTCTATAGACCATAATGATGTTTGAAATCTTGTCGAATTGTCTGATAATTGTAAAAGTGTCAATTGTAAATGGGTCTTCAAGATCAAACGCGATGCTAAAGGTAGTATCGAATGATTTCAAGGTAGACTAGTGGCTAAAGATTTTACTCAAAAGGAAGGTATATATTATATAGATATTTTCTCTCCAGGTTCTAAAAAGGATTCTCTTAGAATTATTATGACACTTGTAGCACATTTTGATTTAGAGTTACATCAAGTGGATGTGAAAATTAGTTTCTTGAATGAGAATTTGGATGAAGATATATGTATATATATATGGATCAACTTGAAGGGTTTGCAAAGAAAGGAAAAAAACACTTAGTTTACAAATTAAAGAAATTTATTTTTGGTTTTAAACAAGCTTCTAGACAATGATATATAAAGTTTAATGATACCGTTACATCTTTCGGATTTAAGAAAGACACTGTTGATCAGTATATATATATATATATATATATATATATATATATATATATATAAATTAGTGGAAGTAAGTTTATATTTCTGATACTATATATGGATGATATTTTGCTAGCTAGTAGTGATCTTAGTTTGTTATACAAAACCAAAAAATATCTCTCTAAAAACTTTCATATGGTTGATATGGGTGAGAAAACTTATGTTATTGGAATATAAATCTTTAGAGATCGTTTTCGAGAACTATTAGGTTTGTTTCAGAAATGATATATTAACTGAGTTATAGAGAGATTCAATATGTAGTTATGTTCAGTCAGTGTTGCACCCATTCTTAAGTGTGACAAATTAAGTAACAGTCAGTGCCTAAGAAATAACTTAGAAAGGGAACGAATGAAGAACATTCCTTATGCATCTTTTGTGAGAAGTTTGATGTACGCTTAAACTTGTACTAGACCAGATATCAACTATATTGTTGGTATGTTGAGAAGATATCAAAGTGATCCAGGAATTAAACACTAGAAAGCTGCAACAAAGGTTATGAGGTATCTTCAAGGGACAAAAGATTATATACTCACATATAAAAGATCAAAACAACTATATGGTGGTTGTTGTGATAACTTAAAGTTTACTTCAGGTTTTTGTCTTTATGCTAGCAAATAGAACAATTTTGTGGAAGAGTGTAAAGTAGTCTATTACTACCTCATCCATAATGGAAGTTGAGTTTATAACATGTTTTGAAGCCTCAACTCATGCTTTGTGGTTGCATAATTTCATTTCAGGACTTGGTATTGTTGACTATATTGCCAAGCAGCTGAGAATATTTTGTGATAATACTACAATTATTTTTTTCTCTAGGAATGACAAATATTCTAGTGGATCCAAACACATGGACTTAAAGTATTTAGTTGTTAGAGGAAGAATCCAGAAACAACAAGTGTCAATTGAAAATATTAGTACCACACTTATGATTGCTGATCCATTGACTAAAGGGCTACCTCCAAAGACGTATGCAGAGCATGTTGTAAGATTAGGTCTTTTGAGTAATCCATAGTATGACAATAGATATTTTAGTGGTTGAATAATTGATATTTTGCGCACTAAAGTTTATTTTTGTTATTTTCTGTTTTTAATCATAGGTGCACAATTTAGTATTTAGTTAACAAGGAATGTATTGACAAGACAAATTATAGAGGTTATTTTGGCATTATGGACTAAATTAGTAAAAGTTATTGGTGTGTGGTGTATAGAAGGAAATGTGACATTGAAGTCATGTGACCGCTATGATTCACATTTATAATATAAGTTATTTCAGTATTATGGTATAATAGTTTTGGGCTTGTTGGCTAATTTTATTGTAATCACATATCAAATTTATTTTATCAATAAATATATTTTAATATAATATATATATTATAATTTTCATAATCGATTTTGTAGGTCAAGTGAGAGAATGTTAATTTTAGCAATTAAGTGGATGACCTATTAATCTAGTATTTTATTTTCTTATACACTTATAACGATTGAAACCAAGTTAAATGACACTCAAAATAATAGATAATTGTTATAAAGAAAAATGTACCTTGATAGAGTGAGTTAGAGAATTAAGTTTTTTTCTAAGGGGTTTCTCAATCATGTTATAGCTGCATCATTTCTAAACAGTATGTAACTTTAACTTTCTATTGTCTTTCTTTTCTTAAGATGTGTTGAATTCAATAAAAAAATAATTTCAGTATAAAAGTTTTTTTATAATATGATTATATGTGATTTATAAGTTGTAAATAAGAAGAAAAATAAAAAAAGTTATATGTCTTCCTCTGCCCTAGTTTGGCTTTTCGCTAATCAACACCCTCTTCGTTATGAATCCCTGACCATCTCTTCCTATGGTGCCTGGAGGCAAAAAGACTGTAGGATTCAACATTTAATTTATTGAACATCTGGAAGGTGGTGAGGGATTTATCTCAACAAGCTCTTACTAGATATGGTCATAGTTCTGTCAAGAGCATCATTATATTTTTGTGATTATTTTGGAGGATAGGAATAGGGCTTCAGAGGGTTATGCATTTAACTTTTGAAATTAGAGATCTTCGGTTTTAGACCTTAAACGTTACTTTTAAAGATCATCTTCTTAATGAGATGTAGAAGCTTCTTGACCTTTTGGCTTTTTGGACCTTTCTCTCTATTTGGTATGTGGCTTGCACCCTCTTGATGCGTTTTTTTATTTTACTTGTTTTCTTCTTTACGAAACAATCATTATTGAGTCTTGATTTATTTTTAGAATTGTCGGATTCTTTTGATTACTTGAGAAATTTTGGGTCTTCTTGAATGAAGTTTGATAAAAGATAATGAATTGTTACTGAACTTTTGAGGTTTTGACACTCTCCAAAATTATCTTTAGGTGGATGCATTGACAACAAAATGTGGAAAAGAAGGGGGATGGGTTGTTGAGTGGCTTCTAACCCAAGTAAATTAATCTTGTGCAGCTGTTATTTTACAATCTCTATTACCTACCCCTACGACTCTCCATAATAATTTATTTCGTCTTGGTTTTAACTAAATGCATGGCTTACAAGTGCAGCTACTTATAGAGTTGCATGGTGCGGAGAAACGACTGAGGTGTTTTTGTTATTGGAGCCACTAATAGGTGTGGTTTTGTTGAACATTTGGCATTTTAGCTCTAGTAGTGAAATTTTTTTCAAAATTCAACAAATAAAATCATTTTGAATATTAGTTGCAAGAGATAAATTACTTTAAATTAGTTTTAAATTTATTCAAATAAAAATCATCAGATAACGATATTCTAAAATCTTAATTATTATCTTAAATTTTTTAAATTATAACAACTTAAGAATTTAGTACTAAAAAGTAGAAGATTAATTTATTATTATTTTTTTTATATATAAATAAGTATTCTAAAATGAAAATAATAGAAGAATCTTTCTTCCCAAAATTTTCTTATCAGTTACTGTAAACCTTTCTTGTTTTTTAAAACCAAAAGGTTTATTGTCCATTCCCTTTAATATTTGGTTCTGATGGTGGTCACTAGTACTTTTTATTTATTCTAGGTGGCATTTTTTTGGGTGCAGAATTGACGTGATGGATCATGCTGTTCTATGGCCAGGTAGGTTTGGCAAACGTCTTTATGTCCACTACCTAGTCCAGATGAACGGGGTTTGATCTTAAAAGCACTTGACCGCAAGAAGCCAATAGATTCTAGTGTGGATTTAAGTATCAAAACTTCAGTGGGGCTGATCTTGCTGCACTGTTTTGTAGAGAAAAAGAAAACAAAAGACAATATGTCATTTGATAAGGATGCGATAATGCTTCAGGTTTAGAGCAAATATGATAAAGAAGCATTCTTGTTGAAGCGGAATTAACAATAATAATAATAATAAAAAAAAAGGCAAATTAAGCAAAAATATAATGTACATTGTGAAGGTAATACAAGTATAAATCGTTTTTGTAGATGCACATTTATTTAGTGTGTTTTACTTAGGTATTATTTTTTTTTTTTGTATTATATAAACTATCGATGATTATACAAATTTATTTTAAAAAATAAAATTTGCAGTATCTAGTTTATGTGGTTTATTAGCAAGCTAATCTATAAAGGCAAAATGCAAAATTAAAAAAAAAAAAATGGTTGACATATATATAATATGTATGACTGAGTGCATGCAACACTAACAATTAAGCTAACTTGTTTTGGTCATTGCATATGCACTCATTAGGCAACTCATATATCGGTCGTTAATTTCACTAAGCTTCAATCTTGACATGTGTGTATGTATATATATAGACATTAAAATTGTTAATTACTAAATAGTAACTAATTAATATATTAAGATTTAAGATGAAAATGTTTCAAGAAATCCCGTTAAATCAAAGAAGAAGAAAAAAAAAATGAAATTACCGAATTGAAACTTGATGATTACAACGTTAGGAAAAATATGGTGGAAGCTCATTTCTTCTGGAAACATCACAAGTAGAATCTGACACCAATACGCATGGTAACAATATAATGACATGGAACACAATGATCGTCAGTTGCCTCATTTTTGGTCCAATACATATATACAAAGATCTCCATCTTTATGTTTATATATATATATATATATATATATTTACAGCTAAAAATGTAGTCTGAAAATGGTGCATTAATTTATTTTGTGCTTGCTTTTAAACAGTGAAATGTAGTAATTCTTATCAATCCCCAATGGCCTTTTAGCTTAGATGCCAACTTTGTCAGACCATGTTTTTTTTTTTTTTACATGCACTCCCTTTTAAAGATGATTTTGGGTTTAACTTTGTAGATACTTAACAATCATGATCAACCTGTTTTAAAAGCTAATTATGTTTCTTGAGTTTTAGATTCCATCCATTTTTATTTAAAATTCTAATTTTATAAAATAATAATATAATATAACTATAATAGAAATTTTATAAAAAATAGTACTTTAGTACAAGTTAATTTTCTGATAGATAAAAATTTACAAATTCGTAATTATGAAATTAAAAATATAAAAAAATTGATTAAATTATGCATCAAATGTGTAAATTATGATTATTGACTTTTATGTGTTAATAACTAAATCTTTTAAGAATTAAGTAAAGATAAAACATGCATTGTATTTTTTTTTTAATTCTTAACTATTTGAGTATATATGTAGAATTGTTAAATTATTTTCCTTCATAAATTTTATTTTATTTTTTAGTAACTATACTAATTTAATGATTAGGTGAAACAATAAAAGTTTGTGCAATAATTAATGGTGAGTTGGATAACTAATTATCTTAAAAAACTTGAACTACAAGAAAAACTCACTATCTTTTTATTATTTTTTAATAACATATTTAAAGTTCTAGTTCACTAAAACTAAGGTATGTTTTAAACAAATTTAAAAAAATTATTGATTTCATTTATGAATTCTTAAGTTTAACTAAAAGAATGTAACTTACATAAGCTATTCTAATAGGTTGATGTTGACATAACCATGCTCGATCGGGTATGCTTTCGGCACGTTCTCTTCTGTTTACCGCTTTTGACATACTTTTTAATCTATTTCTAATTGGTCTTTATGATTTACACATCATGGACACGACAAAGACCATAGTCCCCTTATCGATAACGGACGCTGAAAAGGGAGGATGGGATATCTCTAACTCCATATTAGATAAAAAGGAGAACTTTGATCTCTGTCTAGTTGGTCATTGCTTGACGGAGGCAATCGTTAAATTTGATCCCATACGAAACACGTTGGCAGATTTATGACGCCTTATTGGCAAGGTTAATATAAGGGATTTGGGTTCAGGAAGAATTCCGTTTTGCTTCTTTTATGAAGTGGACCTTCTACAAATCATTAATGGTGGCCCATGGACTTTCAACAACCACTTACTGGTTACTCATAGAATCAGGGAAGGAGAGGATCCTCGAAGAGTGGATATTGACATCTGCCCTCTTTGGGTTCAAGTTCATTTTTTATCAAGTGGTTGTTTTTTGGACATATTGGCTCAATGATTTGGTAATTTTCTTGGGGGTTTTATCGATTATGATGTGCATCATTAGAGCGCAACCCAACCAGGAGTGCTGTGAATCCGAGTGGCTGTTGATGTGAATAAACCTCTGTTTCAATGTAAAAAGCTGCATCTCCATAATGGGATTTCTATGTATGCGACATCTAAACATGAAATACTCTCAGTATTTTATTATCTGTGTGGTTGACTAGGCCATTAAGAAAACTACTACAAATTTCTTATCTATTACGGATCCACGACTTTGAGGACTAAATAGGATGATTCCGTTAGAGTGAATCTCCACCGGAATCTAGCTTTATCAAGCTGATGGTTAAGGGATGAGCCTAGAGACGAAATACCATTTTCTGCATCCAATTTTTTTGGGACGAGAGGTGATGAAGGAAAGTGTTTTAAATTCAAAAATAGCAGTTATCACTTCGAATATCATGGGATCCTCATTAGTGCAGTCTAAGGCTTTGGGTCGAATTTGATCCAATTAAGTTGGGCCATGCAAATGAGTGGGGCCGCATAAATAAAGAGGCTATAGGCCTCAGTGAGGACCGAAATAGGGCTACACAGTCAGAGGACATCTTCATGGTTCAGGATGAAGGGATGAAAAGGCAAAGACCAACCCATTTGTTGGAAGAGGTTCATTCTGACATCATAACGACGACGGATACAACATTCTCACCATTTAACCAAAGCAATGAAGGATTAACGAGACTTGGTCAGCAGGCTCGCTAGAAGCCATGAAAATCATCAGTTGGAACTGTTGAGGAATTGATAACCGTGGGGCAGTTATCGCTCTTCAAGAGCTTGTGAGAAAATTCCACCTAGATATGATTTTTCTTATTTAAACACTTGCAGACTAATTTAGTTTGGACAAACTTAGAGTAAAAATTGGTTACACAAATGTTTTTTCGGTTGATAGACTAAGTCGATGAGGGGGACTCACAGTCATGTGGCATCAATCAAGTAATCTCTCTGTGCAGTTTTTCTCCAGACACCATGTTGATATGAAGGTAGTCCTACTTATAGGGATTGAATACTTGGTTACTGGGTTTTATGATCCTCTAAATCGTAATTGAGAAAGGAAAACATGACAACTTTTGAAACATCTCCCAAAAGGTCATCATGAATCTTGGGCAATTATTGGCAGTTTTAATGCTATTTTTTTTTTTGCTGCAGACAAGGAGGGTGGTATTGATCCTTTAGATGTACTATTGAATGATTTTAGAGAGATGTTGGACGAGTGTTAGTTGATGGACATCCTTTAGTTGGTTATAGATTTAAATGGGCTAGGTGGTTGGTGGAGAACTATATACGAGAACGTTTGGATAGCTATGTGGTGAATGTAGGTTGGATAACCAGATTCCCTCAAGCACGTTTAGAAAACCTTTTTGCTTATGTCTCATATCATTCTCCTATTCTCTTGTGCTTGGACAACATAGTTCATTCTTATCATTCTCGTTGCTTCATATTTGAAATTCTTGGCTTTTGCATCTAGAGATTGAAGTGGTGGTGACTCTCAGCTGGCAACGACATATAGGTGAAAATATTGTGGACTAGATTGCAGAATGCACTGCATCCTTACATAACTGGGGGAGTTCAATTCATGGCCACTTTACTGACTGAAAAAAGATCATGTATGATTAAATCATTCATGTCCGCCGTGATAAATTATCGTATAATGATCCTCAGTGGATACAACTGAATGAAGATTATATTTGGTTACTCAAGGAAGAGAACATGTCTTGGCAACAACCGACAAAATAGTTCTAGTTAAAACAAGGGGACAAGAAGACTAGATTTTTTCACAAATAGACTTCCCAGAGTTGAAGACGAAACCATATCGTTGCTTTGAGAGACTTCAATAGAGATTGGATAAGGGACGAAATAACATTACAAGAGCATGTTTTTGAGTATTTTTTGTCATTATTTTCTTCTTCATAAGGGAATTGGCATCGGGTTACAAACATGGTGACACCACAAGTTATTCGAAAAAATAATGTTACTCTGTTTTGTCCTCTCAGTAATGAGGATATCCGGGTGGCGATATTCCAAATGTATCCCGATGAAGCACCTAGTCCAAATGGAATGAATCCGACATTCTTTCAAAAATTTTGGGCTATTGTGGGTGAGGCGGTGACCACTAGTTGCTAAAGATGGTTTAATCAGATAACCTTACTAGATCAAGTTAATAACACCACCATTGTTCTCATCCTGAGGAAGTCCAATCCGGAATCAATCAAGGATATGAAACCTATTTCCTTATGCAATGTTATATATAAGATTTTTGCCAAGGTATTGGCAAACAAATTACAATGTATTTTACCTGTTCTAGTTATGGAAGTTCAATCAACTTTTGTTCCCGGAAGAAGTATTACTGATAACATCCTCATTGCTTTTGAGATTGTTCATAAAATAAAGAATATAGGACAAAGAAAACATAAGGAAAAGGGAATGAAATTAAACATTAGTAAAACATACGATAGAGTTTTGTGGGAGTATATTGAAGCCATTTTGACTTCCCAAGGGTTTGATAACAAATGAGTGAGTTTGATGATGTTATGTGTCTCTATGGTTTCTTATTAAGTGAATTTCAATATATGAAATATCGGTCCAATAAAACCGCATAGGGTTCTATGGCAGGGTGACCCATTATCTCTATACTCATTTATTCTCTGTGATAAGGGGCTATCATAAATGTTTCGTTAAACATAATTAAATGGGAGGATTACTGGTATCCGAGTTAGCATAAAGAGCCCAAGTATTCTCATTTACTATTCGTCAATCATTTTTTTTTCTGGACAGATACAATAGAATGTCAAAATATTAAAAATATTTTATCCCTCTATGAATAAACATCTAACTAAGCTATAAATTACAAGAAATTTGACACGTATTTTAGTTCAAATGCGTGTTACGACGCCCATGATTACCTGAATAATATTCTGAACATACGTAACTATATTGACCATGGGTGGTACCTCAGATTGCCATCATTAATGAGGTGCACCAAGAGGAGTGTTTTCAATTTCTTTAAGGACATGATTAGGATGAATATCCACAACTGGAATCATAAATACTTATTAAGAGTGGGTAAAGAAATTTTCCTTAAATCGGTTGCTCAGTCGGTGTCAACTTTCTGCATGGGGTTCTTTTTAATCTCATCTAGTTTGTGTGTGGAGATTCAAGGCATGATGAACAGTTTTTAGTGGGGTATGAAACCTAATGGTCACATAACACTACACTGATGATGGAGTCCCATGAAGGGTTCTCACGTAATGTCTATGTATGTGTGTGTGTATATATATATTTATTAGGATTAAAAGAATAACAATACAATATATAAGAGGGGTATGTGTTCCTCATTTTTTCATAGGTATATAAACCTCATTTTCCACTGTAAAGTGTATCTAGAAAAATTAAAAAAGAAACCTATTAAGGTTTTCCAATAGCTTGCATCTCTCTTTCAGTTTCTCTTTTTAGTTCTTCTTCGTTGCTCTTCCTCTGATTCCTAAAGATTAAAGATTTTCTTTCTTAATTGTTTTACAACATAGTCTTGCATGGTATTAAAGTGTCATGGAGAATGAGGACTCAAACCAAATTTAGTTAAAATGAGAGGACTCTACTTCTCGCCCTCTCCTTCTTACTTCTCATACGTCAAAATGAGAGTAGAAAATATATACTCTCCAATTTGCAAGGAGGATAAAATATAGTTTGTCGAACCCACAAGTTAAATGGGTAACATAGTCTCATGAAGAGTCCGTGCATAATATATATGTGTATGTGTATATATATATTCATTATGATTAAAAAGATAACAATACAATGTAAAAGGTATATGTGTGCCTCATTTTTTCAAAAATATACGTACATCTTTTTCAAACGTAAGAAGTATCAAGTGAAATCAAAATAGAAACCCTATTAGGGTTTTTCCAAAGTCAACACCACTCATTCATTTATTTTCTTTCTAATATTTGTTCCTCTTCCTCTAATTCTTAGAGATTTGCTTCCTTCATTTTTTTTAATAGCTTATGATTGCTTATTTATTATTTATAAGTATAAATATGTTATTCTATAAAAAATAGTCAACTACTTTTTCCTCAATAAAGTTTTCAATTTTCTTTAAAAGAAAAAAGAGTAAAGAGCTTTAGATACAATTAGTGCCCTTATTTTCAAACATTGTGACATAAAAAATGTTAAGCTTATTAGTTTTTAGGAGAAAAAACAAAGACCATTTTTTTTTAATTTTATGAAAAATTATTTATTTATTTAATTAATTATTCTCTTAAAATCGTATCGAAATTAATAATATATAAGCCAAATAATAAATAAACATTTTTATCTAAGCAGCTTATATACTTCAAGTAAATTAAAGGACTATATTATTTCAACAATGTCAAGCATCTTTCAACTTCTCGGGTGCATGTGCTTTTTATTTTCTACAATTAGGATTTGATATTACAAAATTGTGACTAATTTTCTGTGCATTATAATATCCCAACTCGAGAATTGGTGAATATCCAACATTTTTTCTAAATCTAAATAACCGAAATGAAAAAAACTTATGATCAAATAATTTCAAAAAAGGTTAATGCATGAACATGAAACAATATTTCTTGTAACAAATATGAAATTAAATAGAATTTATTTATAAATTAATATATATTTTTTTACCAAGCAGACATAGTGGAGATAAAGAAAATAAATTATGAGATAAAATTGACTCGGAAACTATGTTAGGTTTTAGATTATGATTATATGTCTTTGAAAAGAATTCTTCAACAAATATATAGACTAATAAAAGTTTAAATATTTGGTTGATATACATTAAATCCTTTAATAATTTTAACCAGAATATGATGATTAAGGTTGAGTTTATATGAAATTTAGAATGTTTTGCATATATATATATATATATATGTGTGTATAATTCGTAATACGCTTTATTTTGCTTGCTAGATAAACTAAACATAGTTTTCTAAAAAATTCTACGTTCTTATTTATGTATTTTTTAAACATAACCTAATTAAGAAAAAACATCAATGAATAATGATAATTAGAGTCAACAACAAACAATAAAAGATTAATTTGGCAATCTAATTACTATAGCAAATGTATATATAAATACATCCCTTTTTGAAAAAAAAAAAAATCCATAGCTATTATTTAATCATATATATTAGTACAATATTAATTAACGTTATTTGTTTAAATAAAACTATATATTTATTTTAATAATTATAAAATAATAACGATAACTTTCGAAATAGAAAGTACAAAATACATTTCGAATTGTTTAAATCCAAACTCGTAATCTTTTGTAGAGGACCATTCAGTTAAACGGTGACTAATAACTTTATTTTATTCAATAAACAAACTTTATATGCACATAAAAAAAAAAACTTAAAAGAAAAATTGTTATTATTAATATTTATTTTTAAAAAAGAATTAATGATATATGAATGTATGTATGGATAAAGAAGATATAGAGAAATAAAAGAGGACAAAAGATTTGGAAGTTCATTGAATATGTATAGAAAGCCTGTAAAAAGGGTTGGGGAGGAAGGCGTGCATAAACTTTACTTATGATTGGGTAAAAGAAAATGTCCGAAACAAAAGCATCCTGTATGTATCTATTGATCACCTTTTGCCTTATTTGAGCATTTGCTTGCTATTTTCAGCCAATCAAAATAAAAATTATTATTATTGCAGCCAGTCTAAGCGTGCAAAAATCACATTTTCTAAAATACCGACAGCTCTTAATTTCCTTTACCAGCTGCTGCCTTGCCTTATATTTTAAATATGATGAATGAATGGCATTGTGACAGTAATGCGTTTTTGGTTTCTTAAAGATCAAGGAAACTCTACTTGCAAAATCTTCTCTCTCTCTCTCTCTCTCTCTCTCTCTCTATATATATATATATATATATATGTGGGGATTTTATGATCATTAAAATAGTTATTTATTAAAAAAAATTAATTATTTAAAGTCTTAGTTTTATAATAAATTCATTAGAATTTTTCCATATTAGATAAATTGATTCAAAGAGTAACGACTTGATTTGGTATTGAAGTTGTTATATGTTAAGGTTTATATCGCGTTATTATATAGATAAAGACGACAAATACAAGGGATCTCTCTAGCTATGGATAGTTTCTATTTGCAAAAAGTTTTTCTTTTGCTTTATTCTTTAAATTCTTTTTTCTAATAATGTCAATAATTTTTACTAGTCTTCCTATGGTTGATCTCTACGAAAGAAAAATGTGAGATTAATTGGTGTATGATGTCTCTTTCATAGTAGCTTTCACATAAATATGACAAATAAAGCAAATGTGTAAAGTACGAGCAATGAATGATTTCTTTTAGCATGGATAAGGGCAAATTGTGCAATCCCATTATAGTTAGTTTCATTAAGAAATATATAGCTCTATATATCTTCATTTTGTAGAAATTAATGAGCGATCTTATATAAAATGTCTATCTACTAATATTTTTCTCTGTAATATAAGGTTCCCTGGTCCAAAATTTAACACCGAACCCATGTGCTCGTACTATATACACTAATATTAAAGATAAGAGTATGAAGATTAGATTTATCGATTATGTGATAGTAGTCACCACTGGGAACCAATGAATGTGACTAATCAAATTTTAATGCAACATAGAACATGCCGCCTTAAAATGTTAGTATGAAATGACTAGAATTATAATTGTCGACAACTTATGTATTTGTGAGATCCATAATAAGTCATAATTTAGTTATTTATGAAATCCACAATGTAGTTACTAACCTATTTGTGATGTGCTATTTATGAGGTATTTAGCTTGAGATCTTTATAGTAGTTAACACTTGTGAGTTTCTATAGATAGAATAATGTATTGCATTTGTAATCTAATAAATTTATTTTTACTTTTTAGAAAAATAAATAATGAATAATTTTTTGTCATTCTTGATAATGTCTAATAATAACTAGAAAAACACAATTATTAGTTTTGATAGTGATCCTCGAAGCCAAATTGCTATGGTGGTTGCCAAATGATATCTACGGCCATGTCTTTGACATGTAAATGGTTTAAACAAATTGACAATTTAAGTAACTTAGGAATGGTGTCCTTGCAGTTCTTAATGAGGTGATGAGGTCTTTGAGCACCTCATCATTAGGCGATATTGCTTTATGATGTGTTTACATGTTGTCTTTTGCTTTTTGTATTGATTTTTGTATTTTTATAGAGTAGTGTGATAGTCAATTTTGTAAAACCTAATGTCATGGTAGCTTGAACGCATTTATTTAAACAGAACTCACCATTTGTGCTACTTATCTTCTCATGGACAAATAAAAAAAATAAAAAGAGAATAATCAAATACTAAAATTTGATCATATCTAAAAAACACATTTAGTTCTCAACTCTATAAGAAGTAGAAGAAGTTTACCATACTTTAGATGTGTATATCTTAATGGGCTTAATTAGGTTTGATGTATTGCCTATGAATACTAAGATAGGGAAGTTTTTTCTTTTTGAAATAAGTTTTTGTCTTTCGCTTTCTCCATTCTTCATAATTTATTCAACTTTATTATGATAAGTTACTATAAAATAGAATCGAGATATGATTTATTTGATCTCGTTTTAAATTTATGAGACTATTTTGATAATGTTTAAATAAGACGAACAATTATGATTGATTAAAATTTTTTCAAAAGTTGTAAAGAAAATAAGAAACTAAAATTATCAAAAAAAAAAAATTAATTTTATAATGTTATATAATATATAAAAAAAATAATGCGTATATTATTCCAAGATTAAAGAGAACCCTTTTGAATTATAGTTCTACTATTAAGATGTAACGGCCCCGAAAATTTAAATGAAGATGTATGTATTAAAAATTTTAAATGCGGAAGCGAAATAAAAATTCTGATTAACATCCCTTACACAATAACTATAAACGTATTCAACGTATGAAAGAATAAACTAATTAAAAGAAATACTCGAAATAAAAACTATAAATAGAACTATAAAATCTTTAGGCGTCTAACTCGCCGTCTTCCTGCGGAACGGACTCGGGAACCACATCTGCCCAGTAAAGACATCACACTATATCAGTGCCACAGAAGTAAATGTTGGTAGAAAACAAAAATGACTAATGGAGCATAATTTATAACAAACTCATTTATTAATTATAAAAACCTTTACTGTCCACTTACCTCGGTGAGACTCGTGAAAATAACATATGAAAACAATAACATTATAACCATCATAAAATCATATACACTTTGTAACATAACACATGTTATACTTTTGCACTTCAATAATCAGACAACAAATTTCCTCTTTTACTAGCCTACTAGTATCCATAGGATCCATAAGGGGTCCCCGCTACACGTGACCATTACATTAATAACTTGATCCCAGGGCCGTCCCCAAACCCCGTCTGGTATGGGCGCCAAAACCACAAATCTCAATACCCTATCCGGTATGAAGGTGAAACGGGCCGTCCCCATACCCCGTCCGATATGGGTGCCAAAATGCATAAGGTCTCCATACCCCATTCGATATGAGAGACTACATTCCCGGTAGGGTTCCCTATGGATCTGGTCCGTCCACCATCTCCCAAGATATCTAGTGAGGCTGTAGACATTATTCATTATCAATTCACATACTTTTTTACCATTTTTCTTAATCTCAATTATCCAATCAAATACAAACACGTAAACCAGTAATGGACACCAAACAAGACAACACAGCATCAGGTTCACAATAATTCAAAGTATAATAAATAAAACTGTGATTCATGTATACGAGACCATAGAATAAACACATCAGGCACCATACTGCATTCAAAACTGCAAAATAAATCAAACAACACCTGACCAAAAATATATCAGATTTGGGCTCCATTGGCAATCTTAATCAATTATACATATCTATTAAGTCATAAAATACCGTTTTATCATTTATTAGGCTTTAATGCCATGATAGGAAATAGGGTGAGAGATCCTTACTTGTTTCGGGGTCTGAAATCGGCTCTACAATGTGCCTATGGGCTGTCCCTAAATTCCCTAAATTTTCTTCAAAAAACTGAAACGCACTACCAGTACCTGCATGTATCCCAAAAAATCCCAAATCAGACCCAGGACCCCATTTCGACCAATATCAAAATTCCGGCACGGCGGCGATCCGCCTTGGGTTGGCCGTTTTCGACCATTTTTGGCCGAATTCGGCCAAACTTGCATTAGTTCCTGCGATAAAACAACCCTAGGGCCCTCGGTGGGCCAAAAAATCACGAAAAACTGAGACTTACCGGTGGCGGAGCTCTTGGGTGCAGCGGCTTCTCCGACGCGAGTCGCGATTTAATATTTTTCTCCGATCAACCTGTAGAGAAAAGGACGGTGATCACAGTGGTATAATAATTGCATCGAACGGGAACCGAAAATGGCCTCATCGGATGCAAAAACTGAGGGAAGCCGCGGCGGCGCCGCTGGACTTCGGCTGTGTTTTCCTGCCTATTGGCTGGTGGTTTGGCTCCGATTTGGCCATAGGCGAATTCAGCATCGAAAAACAAGCCAAGGGAAGAAAATTTACCTCGTTTGGCAGTCAGAAAACCCTCCGGTGTGGCGGTGGGTGGCCGCGGCCGGCTCCTCCGGTGATTGGTTCTTCTTCTCCGGCGAGGGTACTGGCGGCTAGGGTTTGGGGTCGGGTGTGGGTGAGGTTATTTATAATCTTCCCCTTTTAATCTCAGTTGTCCATTGTGATGCGATCTGGGCCGTCCATGCGTGATTCAATCTAGGCCGTCCGCACGCGTGAGATCTGAACCGTTCGATCGCGTGCACGCGGATCGCCCAAGTGGCTCCGTCTCGCGTGGCCTCCCGCGTCAGCTTCCTTGTCATGCGGTGTGTTCTGGTTGGCCGGTGCTACTGACTGGGCTGCTGACGTGGCACAACTTTTTTAAATTGCGTTTTGACCTCCGGTTTCCGATTTTCTTTTCAAAAACATCCCTATAATATTAATTTTCACTCATTTTTTCCAAAATCAATTTCAATTAAATCCCAAAAATAATTTTACCCTATTTTATCATTATTATTATTATTATTATTTTTATTAAATTAAATTAAATTAAATTAAAACCTTATAAATTAAATATTAAAAATTTAAACTAAAATTCTAATATAAATTAAAATAAATTAAAAAATAAAAATAATAAAATTTGGGTGTTACATAAGAAATTAAATATATGTAAAATCAAATTTATATACTTATTCTAAGTATAATTATAATGATTCGGTATCATATTTGTATTTTATTAGTTATTTAATTTTTCATAATAAAAATGCATAACTTGATCTATACATATGTATCGTCAAAACATTGTGTAAAAATGATCCATCTTATCTGTTTACTCAATGTTTTCTAAACAAATAATTACATGTGGATCTTGCTTATGAGTAATTATAACTGTTCATTTGTGTTATATCTTGTTCAAAATGCCAAATGTAATTTTTGTTTACATATCCATGCCATCATGTGTATCGTCCAGGACTCTCTCTCTCTCTCTCTCTCTCTCTCTCCCCCCTCCAGGATATAATTACTTCAATTTGACTGTAACTTTTACCCAATTAATTAAATTTTATAATTCTACTTGAATTTACAGTACAAATTTTCTTCTTTTGATATAATCATGCTCACTAATTGAATAAAATAAATTAAATAATATATACTGTGGGTATAAGTTAAAATTACTGGGCAGAAAATTTAACACGCACGTATAGATATATAAATATATATTGGACAGAATCATAGGAAAAGTTAGAACTATATTATTATTCAGAAGAGGAAATAGAGAGAGAGAGAGAGAGAAAAAAAAAGGTTAGCTAGCTGGTATGGTGGGGTTTTGTAGAATGGTTTCCTTAGTCATGCGTCAAATGACATGATTTCACCAGAGGCAGGGATGGTGTTATGAATCACAATACATATATATATATATATATATATAGCTTTTGTTGTAATTTCTGTGTTAAGCCATTGGGGTCACATACAATAATCACATTCCCAACACATTATTATCACCAAACCATGTTCACAAATCATGAAAGCTGACAAACATAATATTTTTCTTCTTTATCTATCTATAACTAATTCTGCATATATATATATATACACACATTAGATAACCAAATATGAAGAGAAAATACTTGTGCTTTCACTCTCAAACTGTATATATATATATATATATATATATATATACACACACACACACATTGTATTAAAACATTCTCTGCCCCTGTTGCCATTTCAGCACTCTCTATCTTTTTCTTCATTCTCTAATGGCCAACTCAGGCATTTGGTTGTTGACATGGTTAATTAGCTTCTTGTGCTGTGCTTTGCATGTCATGGGCGCTGGCCGGGCTGGAAATGGATCCACCAGATTCTTTGATTTTAAGGTTTCTTCTTAATTTCTCTCTGTATCAGTCGGTAATATTCTTAATTACCTTTTTTATACAAATAGAATTAGAAATTTATTTATTTAACCTTATTTGATTGGTACTAACATAAAAGGTCCAAACCTTAAGAGTCACCAAATTGTGCAACACAAAGGAGATTGTGACTATCAACAAAAGGTTCCCTGGGCCAGTCATCTACGCTCAAGAAGGCGACAGAATTATCGTCAATCTCACGAATGAGACACCTTATAATGCCACAATACACTGGTAATTATAGTTTCATGCATATATATATATATATATGGAAAATTCATTACTTTTGTTCTTTTACTTATTGAACCCTTTATCATTTTTAGGCACGGAGTCCGGCAGAGGCGGTCCTGCTGGTTCGACGGGCCGGCTTACATAACCCAGTGTCCCATTCAAAGTGGACAGACTTTCAGATACGAATTCACTTTGGCGAAGCAGAAGGGTACCCTTTTCTGGCATGCCCACGTTTCTTGGCTTAGAGCCACTGTTTATGGCGCCATTGTTGTCTATCCCAAAACTGGAGTCCCTTACCCTTTTAAGCGCCCTGATGAAGAACATATCATAATTTTAGGTACATATTTATAATTATACAATATCACTTTCTTCCATTTTTTTCCAATAACTTTTTAATTAGGATCCCATTTTCTATTACTGTAAATGCATTAGGGGAGTATTGGCTTAAGGACATTGTGCAGCTTGAGAGAGAAGTAATGGAAAGTGGAGGCATTCCTCCTCCAGCAGATGCTTTTACCATCAATGGCCACCCAGGTCCCAACTACAATTGCTCCGCCAATGGTAATCCATATATTTTTTTCACTGAATTAAACGTTTTCTTTTAAATAAATAAGGATCATGTATAACATAAGTTATATTTCAGATGTATTTGAGATTCAAGTGGTACCCACGAAGACGTACCTGCTGAGGCTAATAAATGCAGCTTTAAACATGGAGAATTTCTTCGCCATAGCAAATCACAAGCTAACTATCGTCGAAACAGATGGTGAATACACCAAGCCATTCGTCACAGAGCGTGTAATGCTAGGACCTGGACAGACCATGAACGTTCTCGTCACAGCAGATCAGCCCATAGGAAGATACTCCATGGCTATGGGACCTTACATGTCTGCCAAGCACGTTCGTTTCCAGAACATCTCAGCAATTGCTTACTTTCAATACCTCGGCGCTGTTCCTCATACCGAAACATTACCGGCTAAATTGCCGAGTTTCAACGACAATCTGGCAGTGATGACAGTCATGGATGGACTTAGAAGTTTGAATCCCGTCAAAGTTCCAAAAACGATGGACGTTAATCTTTTTGTCACTATTGGGGTTAACGTTAACAAGTGTGCGTCGAACAACTGCACAGGGCTTAAAAATGGAACAATGGCAGCTTCCATGAACAACATTAGTTTCGTCAACCCTAGTCTGTCACTTTTAGAAGCTTACTACCACAAAATTGATGGGTATTTTACAGAGGACTTTCCTGGGGCACCCCTTAAATTCTACGACTTTGTCAATGGAGCACCCAATAACATCCCTAATGACACACAGGCCATGAATGGGACAAGGGCGAAGGTCCTTAAATATGGTTCAAGGGTGCAACTTATATTGCAGGATACGGGGACTGTCACCACTGAAAACCATCCAATTCATCTCCACGGCTACAGCTTCTATGTCGTTGGATATGGGACCGGTAATTACAATCCACAAACAGCTAAATTCAACTTGGTAGATCCACCTTATATGAATACAATTGGGGTTCCAGTGGGGGGATGGGCTGCAGTTAGATTCGTCGCTGATAATCCAGGTAAACTATGCTATATATGATCATTCTTTTTGTTTGATCACTGATTCTTCTTGTTCCAATGAATAAGAAATTGGTTTTTTATATTTTGGGTGATTTGAATTGTAGGGGTTTGGTTTATA
The DNA here is from genome assembly GCF_000150535.2 of Carica papaya. The sequence continues at coordinate 852,285 of NW_019014596.1, forward strand.
CATTGCCATTTTGACATACACCAGTCATGGGGATTAGGAACGGTGTTGATAGTGAAGAATGGGAAGGGGAAGAGGGAGAGGTTACAGCGGCCTCCTGCAAATATGCCCAGATGCTAGGAGAGCCGTTGGATTCAAGTAGAATTCACAAGGATGGACGGCTGTGACGTTGCCGATATTCTAAAGGATTTCTTTTGACACACAGGTTTTCAATATGGTGTGGACTAATTTATTTAATTTTATTGGGTGTAAAGTGATGAGAAATTAATTTGTTTATAAAGTATACGGCAGTGTGATATCCCTTTTTATTATTATTTGGGAAAATATAATTTAAGAGTTTGTAAATAGTAATAAAAAGGGATAATGCATCAACATATGTATACAACAACATACAAAGTAATTTCTATTTGAATATAACTTATTTGTACAAGAGCAGAATTTTTTTTGTCTCCCTTATCAATTAAAAAACGGTGGACTGTTTTTTTAAAGCTTTCTTCTCATGATTGTTTTTCATCTCATGAGTTTAAAGTTGTTTAAATTATCTTTCAAATTGCATACTATAAACAACAAGCTTTTACATATAATTTAATAAAATTCTACCACGATTTGATTTTAGATTGATTTATTAATAAATTTTACATTGTAATAATCCCCTAACGAAGAATAAATTAGGATAGAAACTTTACTTTTTTGAGTTAAAGGAAATATAATATTTTTATAAAATTATTATTATTTTTTTTTAAATTTTTATAATCATTATTAGTAATTAAATTTTTATAATATAAAGTTGTACGTAAAAAATTTATTCTTTTATCTAAAAACATTCACCCACCCTCTTTATAATTAAATAAAGATATTTAAAAATCATAACCCTTTGAAAGGTAGATAGACAACACCACCTGCCACTGCTTCCTGCTCGCGTGGTAATCAGATGCAAGTCTTTTCTCGCTTCCCAAACAGAGGTGCAAATGCGTACAACTGGGAGTACATACCTGAATGACAATGACATGGAGAAATTCAACTCAGATGAGGTAAAAACCTTACGGGTCATATTTGACACGTCCCACCCCGCTGAACCAGTCAAATGACGTTACGTTTCTTTAAACAAGAAACCTGGGATCATATTGATTACATATATGAATTATTTTTATAAACTTTATTTAAAACTTGTACAGCTTTCGTACTTCATTCAAGGATGAAACTAAAACTCAAGTAGAACTCAACATTACTTCAAACAATATGAAGATTACAAGGTTTCCTAATAAATTCTATTACATTTTTATATACGCTCCACCGCACATGAAGCAATTGGGAATAGCATTTTGCATGCAGTCAAAAGAATGATTTCAACAGTCAACAGCAGTGACAGCTGAAAAACCCTGTTCCAAAATGGAAGCTTAAGTTTTTGTAACTTCAAGAGGTCAAAATGCAGACAGCTGTTGAAATATTGTTTTTAGAATAAAAAAGTCACAAAAAGTCCAACTAACAGTCCAATATCTAATATATCTTATAAAAGAATGTAATTCAACCACCCGCTTCCATAAGAAGGCTGGTGCAACCACCTTCTGAGAACAACAAAGCTCTGGTAGATGAAATACAGAGATTATATATACAAGGCTCGTCCTTTTCTTTGCTAAGGAACAGGGAATATCCTTCTTTACCTTCCATAGAAAAGCCTCTTGCTCAAATGAGTATTCCACAATCGTACTTATGAAAGAAGGAAGTTTTCTGTATCATATTCCCCAACAAGATTCCCTTCATCATGCTGGCATCCTTCAAACATTGGAATGGATACTCATTTGGGCAGGATGCTTTATACGGAAGGGCTCCTTGAATCTGCAACGCTACAACATGGATTTACAGGCTTGACGCTGAAAAGGTATGCAAAGGTCTCAATGTTTTGTAGCACAAGTTACATGTTGAACAATTTTCATTTAGAGCATGATCTCACCTCAAAGGTTTTTACATCCATCCCAAGGTTGACGCTGAAGGGGTTCCTCTCAGAAGAGCATGCAAACCTCTTAAGAATGCTTAGTGTGACATTAGAATACTGATGAAATTTTACCAACTGATCTATTTCTTTCTTGATTAAAAGTTAAAATGGCTGTCATACATATAGCATATTCCCTCCAATTCTATAATTGTTGATTAAAAAAACCAATAAAATAACTGAAAGCTACTTCTCTAGGCCAATCATGAAGAATACTAACAGGATTTTGAGATGAAAACATAAGTTTTAGAAATAAAGATAAAATATAGGTTCAAGCCCAAGTACTCACTCATAACCGTGTCATCAAATTAAGAATAACAGATATTTTACAAGTTGATCTTCTCTGAAGTCCAGAACTTCTCTCCGCTGACATTCAATGTTGACGTAAATGCTAGTCTCTGCTCACTCTTTAGATTCAAGTAATCAACCTAGAAATTAAATAAAAACCCAAGAAAAAGAAAGACAAGAGTCATCTGCAGGGAGTTGATAAAAATGTAGAGCAAATTTTTCTGCAAAAAGGAAAGAAAGCGGTAGAGAAGTAACAGAACCTGATCTGGATCTAGAACCAGAAGACAAAATGAAGCGACCGGACCTGTAGAAGGATCTAGGAAGAGTTCTTGGGTCTGTTGCTCACTTATATTGGGAAGACCTGGGCTAGCACCCAAGTACTGCAGTCTTGATTTCATAGAACTAGCAAACCAAGATTTCTCTCTTTGCTGCATCTCAGATTTAAGTAAATCAGGAAATGATAAATAATCTCTCTTTCATGCATCATGCAAGTGAAAGCCTTCTCTACCTTCCATTTTTATATTTTACAGAAAATTTCCATTACTAAGGTTAAATGGAAATACAGATGGGAGATGTTAAGGATCAACAGCAATAACTGGTCTGGCCTACAATTCTAGCATGCAAAGCATCCATAACTTGAACTGGTTACACCTAAATGGCAATATTCAAAAAGTATCATCGCTATGAATTTCCATCCAAGACAAAGATTGTAGGTTTCCGATATTGGTCACCATGTTAACAGCTTCTGGGGCAATTGATTGTCACATCTCACAATTATTAAAACAAAAAAAAGGACATACACCCATGCGAGCACAATCAGAAAGTACTTTTTACATGTATAAATTATCATCTCAACAAAAAGAAACGAGCTCCATGGCGACAAGGCGCCAAGAAAAAAATTTGTCCAGAGAATCCCAGATCACCAAAAACATAACACTCTGTATATATAACAATGTGCCAGTTTGTCATAAGTTGTGCTTGGTCAAGGTGTGTATTTTAAGGCATTGAAACAGACAATATATAGGAAACAATTTTTCTAATTGGTTTCATATGTATTATAGCTCACTTGATACCACAGCTCTGAGAAATCTACAGTACAGTACTTGCTTCTGAGATTTCTGATCTTATTTTGAAGCACAACTAGTCCATTTAATTGGCATTAATCATTATTGACAAGGAAATTAATAAAGAAACTATGCGAAAGTAACTTTCTCCTTGCAATCAAGTTGTAACTTCTTCAATTTGGTCCGACCCTCGTATGATAGGTAATTTTAGAAATTTAAGCTATGATAACATCATGAAATCGACCAAGATTTCAAGATTTCAGGACAAAGGTGAAAGACTGTTCTGACTAAACAAGGCGTGTCTTAATTAATACTTTCTTCCACTTTCAAGAAGTCTTCCCTCATACTTTGAAAGGGACACTCAGTTAGATAATCTGTCCTGCTTGAATAGCATTTTTTTTGCTAGGACATACACTTTTAGTGAGTTCACACGCCGAGTATCTGCACCAATAATATGGAATCTTTCCTAAATCATGTTTTTGAACTATGCTTTTTCTCTATGATAAAAAGCTTTACGTACGCACAAACTTAGACTTGAGGGATGCCTTCCATAAATCTGCTACTTCCACTCATCCCATTTCATAGCATTAGAGATGAGTAGATTAATTTCTTAACATTTTTTTGTTAACTATCCACGCTCGTTACAATGAGGAAGAGCAGGCAGACCTCATAGGACTTTTAAATTGCATACTATATAGTCTGTGTATGGGTGGCAGTCCCCTTTATGCACACTTTCTTCTTCTATCAAAGATATCCTACTTGCACAAGCCCCTCCATTTCTTTCACTGACTAAGAAGGAGAAAAACTTGCTATCTCCAGAAGTGCGAACAAAAAGAAAACAATCATATTGTCTTTATGAACCATTTAAAATTATAACTATTGTCAGGCTAATCTTGAAGACCTGGGTATTCACCAAACAGTAGAGTTCTAACTACTTTACGTAAATGCTTATAGACATATATGTAATGGAAATACGAGAATAGCATCTACAAATTATCTCATGAGTAAGAAAACATCTAAAATAGTCTCCTGCATTATTGTTCATTTTTCCATGTTCATCATATAGCAATATGATTACATGTTGAAAGGTTTTGTCATTTGTTGCAACCTCGTTTCTATGATGGCTCACAGATCATATCTCGTGCAAGAAACAGATCCAGTAGCAATTGTTTCTAAACATTAAATGAACAGAAGCATATATTAAAACTGAAGAATCGATAGAGCTTCTCAGGATCATCAATGGTGCAAAAAAAATTCCAAAACCTATATGCTATTAATAAATAATAAAACCCAGCGCATGTTTGTGTAAACCAAGTTAAAGTCAAATATTGTCCGTTCTAACCTGAAGTTTCATGGAATCAGGATTTGACCCATCAATAACATCTATTCTTCCACTGATCCGGAATTGTTCCCAAGAATCCGTAAAATACCAACATATCTAGATAAAGATATTTTTCTTAAATAAGCCCAAGGGAACAAAGTAACCCAACTCTGGAAAATGTTTTAGCAATCAAATTCAGTGAAAGTTACAAGTTGTAAAACAAATTATGTGTTATAAAATATATATGCGTGTAAACCTCAGATATACATTACCTCAGCAAATGGGCACTTTTTAAGCTCTTCAATCTGCACTTTTGTGGTAAAGATCAAAGTTCAACAGCTAAGGCACCAATGAAAGGAAAAGCTCGGATGGCAAAGAGTTAACTCCACACACACAAAAACAGTCAAATGTCAAAAAGTTCATTGATGCACCCAAGGAAAAAAGATAGTAAAGTTATAATCTCATACTTAAGTCTTATCAAATGCCAAAGTAGAAAGGAAAAAAGAATATTAATCTAAGAATGGAAACCTTCCATTGTATATTGGAAACTATCTTTCAAAAAGATAGAAGAGAAGGAATAACCTTGCGAGTGCGAGCATCGGTGTTGATTTTGATCTTCTCACTGCTCTCCTCAAATCCCCTAAAAAACACACGCATTATCAACAACAAAATTCACAATTTTCCCGTAACCATTACACCCGAAGAGGAACCACAAATCAGAGAGTAATGCCTGAAAACAACAGTGCGATTCGAAGGTCTTCCATTCGAACCAATTGTTGCCTGAAAAGCCAACAATAATAAAATTAAAGAAAGACTAAAATTCAAAAAAGAAAAGCCCATAGATATTCATGTAGGATAAACGCGTGCACACACGTATAGATGTCATAAATAAGAAGCGTACAAGCTGGAAGTATGAAGAGTGCTTGAAGCTGGAATTGGACTCTATTGCGTCGAGAAGAAGCTGCTTCCATGGTGCCTTCGCTGTGGCCATCGAATTTGTTTCTTGCTTCGATATTGGCGAAAGCTGCGAGTTATTTTGTTCTAATAAAAAAGTTAAATAAATATAAATATTCTAATTTAAAGAAGTACGGATATAGCTTTTTTTTAAATAAAAAAATAAAAAAAGACACAAATATAGTGTTTAATTTTTAGAATATGAATATATTTTTAGCACAAGTAAAATATTAAAATAGTTAGAAATAAAAATATAAATAAAGATAAACAAAAGTCATATGGATGTTTAGTTATGGTAAAGTACTTCTTCAAATAAAATAAAATAAAAAAAGAAAAAAGAATTTCAAAGTAAAATATAGTAAAAGTACATTTTGGTTTTAAAAAATTATAAAATTTTTATTTAATATTGAAATGGTACTAAAATTCAAGACCTTTTATGTTAAAGCATATTTAATGGTATATTGGAAATGTTTAATTTGATTTTCTTTAATGGTAATCACCAAATACTTAAAAGTATATTTTAATTATAAAATTATAAAATATTTATCATTATGCAAAAAGTAGTAAAAATTTAAGAATTTTTAGTTTTAGAAAATAAGTTCTATTAATTTTTTAAAAAAAGTTTTTACCTATGAAAAATTAAGTGAGATATTTCACACATTTTTAGAATTCAAAATATTATTAACTTAAGATTAGTCAAAAGTCAAAAGATATATAACTTTAAAGTAAAAAAGATTTGATTCTTGCATGCTTCCATAAAAAAATATATACATAATTAATATATATAGATATTTATATTCTTAATAATAATTGTATTTTTATTGTTTTATCTTTCAATTTTTTGCACATGAATTTCAAAATTCATATCAACAATAATGTCTAAATGTAAAATACCTAAAACCTTAAGATAAATGAATATATATTAAAATAGCATAAACAAATAATAATTAGAGTTTATATTTCTTACACAATGAATTAGAATATGCAATAAAGATACGAGAATGTCCTTTCTATAACGGTTCATAAAAAGAAGCAAATAAATAATTTAAAACAAATAGATAAATATTCTAGTGGTTAAGCTCTACTAGCATTTGATGGGGGTCTGGGAGGTAATCTACTTACAACCTTCTTATTGATTGGGATCTGAATTTTGGTCATTTTAATCTGAAATAGTTAATAGAAGAGTGAGTTGCACTATCTTAATAAGAATATCACACTAATCACTGATACAAAAAATAAATATTGGTAAAAATCACCAAACAACTAATGGAGTCCTTAATTTAAGTAAATTCATTTAATACCAAAATGTTAATTCCATACTTACTGTTATAAGTTTTCCAAAATCAACCTATAAGAAAAACACCTATATAAGATTTATAATTTTATTTACAAGTGAGTAAAGTCGGTCATTCTCCCTTTTTACCTACTTATTAGGACTCCTAGGGTCCATAGGGATATCCCTCTACTCGTAAATCCAATATTTAAATTTATCAATTTACCCAATCGTCCTCATACTCTGTCTGGTAATGGGCACCAAACACACCATTGCCTCAATACCTTATCTGGTATAAGAGTGAACCATATCTCCCAACTCTTCTAGTATGTAGTACCCGAGCTCGAAAATTGGCCCGAGATAAATTTTAACAATTTTAAAATGTATAAAAAATATTTTATAAATTAATTTAATTTAATTTTTGTTATATTTAAAAAATAAATAAATTAGGAACGAGACTGTAAATAATTTTGAAAAAATATTGGTGAAAATTTAGGTTCTGTAAGTGTTTTTGAAAAAAAAAATAGAAACAAGGGGGTGTAAGTATAAATGAAAAAAGTTTAGTCACATAGGACTGTCCAGTCAGCAACCTCGACGAACTAGAGCGTGTCACGTGGTAAAGCACGCTGACGTCGGTGCCATGCGGGAGGCCATGCTGGCGATCTGCATGCCCTGCGATCGGACGGCCCATGATTGATCCCATGCACGTAGACAGTTCGGATCCATTTTCCCCTTAGGTTTAATCAAACGAACGATATCAAACGCGATAAACGGTCCAAATTTATTTCTTCCTTAAATGTGATCGAACGGACGAGATCGATCGCGATGGACGATCTAGATTAATGCGGGATGGGTATAAATATTTCGCATCACACGAAACCCAAACGTTGACCGCTAGCCCCCCCCCCCCCCCCCCTCCTCGGCCGGAGAAGAAGGACCAAACGCTAGAGAATGAAGCTGACCATCAACCGCCGCCACACCGGAGCCACCTCCGACTGCTGAAAAAGGTAAAAGTTCTCCTATTCACTTGGAATTCAGTTCCAAGCACCCCTGTGGCTATATTGGAACAAAACGAATAGTAGGTGAGCCGAAAACTGCAGGCAAAGCACGGCAAGGCACCGTGGCCCAAAACCTGCAACCTCCTCTGATGAGCCCCTTCCCAATTCTCATTTCATGTGATTTTGCTACTGTTGTATTCACCGTTCTGTTTTCTGTAGGTTGACCGAAGGAGGAATCGTAGTCGCAAAAGAGAGCCGGCGGAGCCACCACACCCGGAAAGCCCACCACCGGTAGGTTTCAATTTTCTAATTTTTTTCAGCTAACCGAGACTCTCTAACGTATTTTTTTACAGGGATACATGTAAAATCGGCAAAAATTAGCCTAAACCGACAGAAAACGACCAGACCGAGGCAAACAGCTACCGTGGGTGGCGGGCCGTTGTCGAAGCACGGCGGCAGCGGTGCCGGAATCTCAAAATTGGCCGGAAGGGATTTTTAATACCAATTTTGGATTTTTGGGTTATTTTTTAGGTACGTGAAATATGTTTAATCTCCACATAAAAATTCAGAAAATTCAGGGACTACTAGGAAGCGCAGTAGAAAGTACGATGTTTCAGACACTAATTCAAATAAGAATCCCTCACCCTATTCTTTGTTGTGGAATTGAAGCTTAATAATCAATAATATGGTATTTTATTAAATTTAAAAAATTTTAGGAATAATTACAGGACACTAATGGAGTCAGAATTGGTTAGTCACTTATTTATTCTATTTAACTGATTATTTACTTGTACAGTCTCAAATACATGATAATATATTGAAATAGTTAAATGATTTAGTTGTGTTTTCTTGATGCATATATCACTTGTTTTGTGTGATTTATGATTGATTTGTAAAATGTGAAATTAATATACGAATGGAAAATTGCTTGATTATGTGAATTAATAAATGATTGTCTTACTGAATATCCTGGGAGATGGTGGACAGACCGAGTACATAGGGAACCCTACCGAACGGGATATTACCTCATATAAGACGAGATATCGATTGATGGTATTTTTTGTGCTCATCCCGGATAAGGTATGAAGACAACCCAATTCACCCTCATACCAGACGGGATATCGAGGGATGACATTTTTGGTGCTCATACCAGACGGGATATGGGAATGGCTAGTTAATTGAAAAGTTTGGATATTGGGTTCACGCGTAGCAGGACATCCTTATGAACCCTTAAAGGTACTAGTAAGCAGATAAAAAGAAAAGTTGTTGTTCTTACTCACTTGTATAAGAAATCATAATGTTATTTGTGTTATTGTCTTTGTAGGTCGATTTTAGAAATCTCATAACGGTAAGTATGCAATAAATGATTTTTCTTATGATAAATGAACTTACTTAAATTAAGAGCTCCATTAGTCGTTTTATGTTTTTTTTTACCAACTTTCAGTTTTCATATCGATGAGTAGTGTGATATTCTTATTGGGTTAGTGTTGTTCACCCTTATTAATCATTTACATCAAGAAGATCAAGATACAAATCATAATCAGCATGAGGGCTTTAAGTAGGTATCCCCTGGATCCTATCAAGAGCTAGTAGAGGTTAACCTCCCTACAATATTTATTTACTATTTTCATATGTTTATTTTATTTTTTTTATGAACCACTATGAAAGGGACATTTCTGTAACCCTATTGTACATTCTAATTTATGTATAAGGAATGTAAACCCTAATGTTATTATATATTTCTGCATCTTTAATTCAAATTTATTTTACCCAAGGTTTTAGGTCTTTACAATTGGTATCAGAGCAACATTTCTTGGAACCATTCCGTACACAAAGACTTAAAAATACCAAATACAAAATTATCACTCAACCTTTTATTGTGAAATGCAGGTATAAAAAATAAGGAGTTGAAGACCTCCACTAAACCGAGCAGTTCGAGATGGCTCACTTCGAGAGAATGTCGTTCAACTCTTTGAGATATTAGAGAGACTAATCTCTGCCCAGCATGCCTGGGAGGAAAATACGGAGTTGCATGACCCTCCCCCGTTACTATAATTTGAGCCACCCTTGTAGTGGGAAAATCTGGAGCCACCCCGGTACAACCCTGCTCGTCCACCGTACTATCCTGCACTACCACAGTACAATCCAGTACCTCCACTGCATCATCCAGTATCACCATAGTACAACCCGGTGCCAACAACCATATCATCCGTCACCACCACCAGGCCACTCGGTCCCTCTCCAACACAATCTAGTTCATCTTCCACGGGATCTAGTTCCTCCCATGATGGACTTAGGCTACATTGAGAGGTGTAATAAACTATACCCATATACTTTTGCAGGGGCATCCTCATTTGAAGAGACTGAGTTTTGGTTAGCTAAGACCGAGAAGGCCTTCGCGACTCTTGGAGTGGTTCCCAAACAAAAGGTTATACTTGCCACCTACATGCTTGTGGGAGAGGCAAATCACTGGTGATAGCTCAAGCATACCACCTTACCCGTTCCAGTCAATTGGGAACAGTTCTTGATGGCCTTTTATATAGAGTATCTTCCAGAGCACTTTCAAAATTTGAAGGAGATGGAGTTTGTATACCTAGTCCAAGGTGAGATGACTGTGTCGAAGTGTCCAAAGATTCCTAGAGTTAGATCGGTATTCCCTTGAAAGCATGATGAATAAAGGCAAGAAGGCAAGGAAGCTCGAGTGGGACCTCTGCCTTGAGATCAAATAACAGCCGTACGTATTTGAGCTCAGTACCTACTCAGCCGTTCTTGGAAATGTACAGTTAGTGGAGAGGAACCTTCACATTTTTCTCCAACACTAGAAAATCACAGATCCTCAGTTTCACACCGTAGACCAGCACCTACTGCACCCACTCAGCAGAATAAGAGACTTAGGCCAGTGACTCAAACTCCTCCTCAGATTTCAGTAACAGGACACGGTAGGACTTGTTAGCACTGTGGCAATGATCATGAGGATCGATTCTGCTATCGTCTCAATAATATTTACCGCATATGTGGGAGTACCCAACACTATTCGAGAGAGTGCCTGCAGAACCAGAATCAGACCAGATCTTCTATATAAAGTAGAGCTTACAACCTCACTCAATGGGATGCCGAAGCTAACCCAGACATGATACATGGTATGTACATTATCTGTAATTACCTTACACATATTTTAATTGATATTGGTGCTTCACATTGGTTTGCCTCATACTTTTTTACACAAAACTTAAATGTATCACTGGAAATACTTATTTCTGTGTTGTTTATGTCCACTCCTAGAAATAGGATACTACTAGGGGAGGAGATTATATATAAAGCTTGTATCATAGACATAGAAGATATGGAATTAAGTGCGTATCTGATAGAAATTGACATGAAGGACTTTGATATAATCTTGAGAATGAACTGGTTAACGGCGTACCACGCCATCGTAGATTACCTCCACAAGAAACTTGTATTCAACCCTCCTAACAAAGAATCATTTATAAGTTAATGAAAATTTTAAATGTAATTTCCTCATTTCATAGTGTTTTAACCCTATTATCTTCTCTACATTAGGTAAACCTAATAAAGAAATTTGTATTCAAGAAATTTCAGTAATCTAAGACTTCTTTGATGTGTTCTCTGATAAATTACCCAAACTTCCAGTGGACAGAAAAGTTGAGTTCACTATAGATCTCCAGCCTGACACCCAGTCTATCTATGTGGCCCCTTACCGCATGAGCCGTATTGAGATGGAAGAACTGAGAAAACATATAAATGAATTGTATGACAGTGAGTTCATCCGGCATAGTGTATCTCCTTGAGGTGTCGGAGTCACATTTGCAAGGAAAAAGGACGGGACGTTACGATTGTGTATTGACTACAAGGGATTAAACAGGGTCATGATCAAGAACAAATACTCCCTCCCCAAAATTTATGATCTCTTTGTCAAGTTGTAGGGTGCTCAGGTCTTCTCCAAAGTAGATTTGCGTTCGGTTTACCACCAGCTAAAGATCAGGGCATAGGACATTCCCAAGACAGCTTTTAGAATCAGGTACGGACATTATGAGTTTTTGGTCATGTTTTTTGGACAAACCAATGTGCTAGCTATTTTTATGGATTTGATGAACAGGATTTTCAGACAATTCCTGTATCAGTTTATCATTGTATTTATCGATGATATCTTGATATATTCAAAGAGTATAAAGGAACATGTTCACCACCTGACTCAGGTTTTGCAGGTTCTCAGGTAGAAAAAATTGGTTGCCAAGTTGAGTAAGTGTAGTTTCTGGCTCGAGCAGACTATCTTTCTAAGACACATCGTATCAAGGGATGAAGTATCAGTGAATCCCAAAAAAGTTAAGGCAGTACTTGGATGGGAGAAATTGACATCAGTTAAGAGATTCCTAGCTTTCTGAGAATGACAAGTTATTACTGTAAGTTTGTAGAAGGATTTTCCAGTCTAACCGCTCTATTGACCCGACTCACAAAGAAGAACGTTAAGTTTGAATGGAATGTAGACTACGAAATGAGCTTTACAGAACTCAAGAAACGATTAACTACTACACCTGTGTTGGCCTTATCGAGTGGGACAAGAGGTTATACAATATACAGTAATGCTTCCTACCTAAGGTTAGGTTGTGTTCTGATGCAGCATGACAAAGTCAGAGCCTATAGGTCCAAACAATTGAAGAGTCATGAAAAAAATTACCTCAACCATGACTTGGAACTTGTTACCATTATCCACGCCTTGAAAACCTGGCGCCACTACCTGTATGGGGAGACCTTTGAGATTTTTACTGACCATAAGAGCTTGAAGCACATATTCAATCAGAAGGATCCGAACATGCATCAGAGGCATTGGATAGAGCTCCTCAAGGATTATGATTATAATATCTTGTATCACTCAGGCAAGGGCAACGTAGTAGCTAACACGCTAAGCATAAAAAGTAAAGGTATGTTATCTCACATAATGGTTTCTAAATGCAGTATAATAGGGGCCACACAACAGATACGATTTCAGGACTTAAAGAGAGTTGCATGCTTGGTACACCTAACTGTCCAACCCTAATTGATATAGATAATAAGAGAAGCACAATTAACCGATTCTATCATAGCAAGCCTAAAAAAAGATGCAAAACAAGGAATACGTCCAGAATTTCGAGTGTCTGCTGATGGATTGCACAGGTTTTAGGACAAGGTGCGTGTTCCAAATGATAGTGAACTAAAACGAGACATTATGACAGAAATTCATAGCTATAAGTTTGTCGTACATCCTGAAAGTACAAAAATATATTAAAGTATGCGACCTTGGTTTTGGTGGAGTAAGATGAAAAGGGAGGTAGCTAACTTTGTTACCAAGTGTCTAGTATGCCAATAGGTTAAGGCAGAACATTAACGCCCAAGCAAGCTACTTCAGCCATTACTGATCCTGGAGTGAAAGTGAGAACATATCATAATGAATTTCGTAACAGGGTTGCCAAAAGCACGCATAGGACATGATGTCATTTGGGTAATTGTCGACTGGCTCATCAAATCTTCTCACTTCTTGGCTATCAAGATGATCGACCCCTTGCGCTGATCTAGTTGCCATCGAAGCCATAAAGGACTATCTAAATTGATTCTTTTTTACCGGGACAAGCTAGCACAAATGTATATCTGAGAGATAGTTAGGTTACATGGAGTTTCAATGTCAATGGTATCCGACAAAGACTCCAAGTTCACTTCTTGATTTTGTTCTAGTTTTCAGCAAGGCATGGGAACGCCGCATTCCACCATCAAATCGATGGGTAATAAGAGAGAACGACTTGCACACTAGAGGATATGCTCCGATATTGTGCTTTAGACTTCCGGGGGCCATTGGGATGATCACCTACCTCTAATAAAGTTCACCTACAATAATAGCTACCAGGTAAGTATCGACATAGTTCCATATGAGGCATTGTATGGCTGACCATGCAGATCGCCGATCTGTTAGGAAGAGGTGGGTGATAGAAAATTATTCAACCCAGATCTTGTAGAGAAGACTACAGCAAAATAGTTAAAATCAGGAAGAACATCCAGACAGCTCAGAGCAAGCAAAAATGTTATGCAGACTCCCGAAGGAGGGATTTAAAATTTCAAAAATGTGACCGAGTATTTCTTAATATCACTCCTTTCAAAGGGATCAGTAAGTTTGGCAAGAGGAAAAAATTACATTCTCGATTTATTGGATCATTTGAGATCTTAGATCGGATTTGTATGATTACTTACAGATCGACACTACCTCCGGAGCTATCTAAGGTTCATAATGTGTTCCATGTATCTATGCTACGCAAGTACAACCTAGATCCCTCACATATCCTGTCCCACGAGCCCCTTTTACTCCAAGAAGATCTATCCTATGAGGAGGTACCCGTAGGTATTGTAGACCAGAAGAGTAGAGTACTCCACAATCGAGAAATTCTATTCATCAAGGTTTTATGGCAAAACCATACGCAGGAAGAGGCCAGTTGGGAACTGGAATCAACCTTCAAGGCCCAGTACTCCCAGTTGTTCGACTAAGTGAGAGAGTGACAAATTTGAGGGACAAAATTTTTTTTAAAGCGGGAGAGTTGTAATACCCGAGCTCGAAAATTAGTCTGGAATAAATTTTAGCAATTTCAAAATGTATAAAAAATATTTTATAAATTAACTTAATTTAATTTTTGTTATATTTAAGAAAAAAATAAATTAGGCACGAGACTTAAAGTAATTTTAGAAGAAAAAAAATGTGAAAATTTGGGTTCTAAGAGTGTTTTTGAACGAAAAAATTAGAAACAGAAGAGTCAAAATACAAATATAAAAAGTTCGGCCATGTAGGACCGCTCAATCAGCAACCTCAACGAACTAAAACGCGCCGTGTGGTAAGGTACACTGACGTCAGTGCTATGCGTGAGGCCATGCTGGCGATCCGCGTGTCCCGCGATCGGATGGCTCAGGATTGATCCTGGGCGCGTGGACTGTTCGGATCCATTTTTCCTTTAGGTGCGATCGAACAGTCAAGATCAAATATGATGAACGGTTGAATTTTTTTTTTCCTCAGGCACAATCGGACGAACAAGATCGATCGCGATGAACGGTTCACATTATTGCAGAATGGGTATAAATATTTCGCATCATATAGAACCCAAACTCTAGCTGCCAACCCTTCCCCCCCCGCCTCCACGGCCAGAGAAGAAGGATTAGACGCCGAAGAAGGAAGCCGACCACCGACTGTCGCCGCACCAAAGTCACCTCCGATTGCCAAAAAAGGTAAAAATTCTTCTACTCGCTCAAAATTCAATTCTGAGCACCCTTGTGGAAATATCAGAGCAAAACGAATGACAGGTGAGCCGAAAATTACGGACAAAGCCAAGCGGGACCCAGTAGTGCCAAAACCCGTAATCTCCTCTAATAAGCCCCTTTCTGGTTCCTATTTCGTGCGATTTTTTTACTATTGTGTTCATCGTTCTATTTTCTATAGGTTGACCGAAGGAGAGCTGGCAAAGTCGCCGTACTCAAAAACGCCAACACCGGTAGGTTTCAGTTTTCTGATTTTTTTGGGCCAACTGAAGCTCCCAAACGTGTTTTTTCACAGGTATATGTGTAAATTCGGTCGAAACCAACCTAAACTGGTTGAAAACGGCTAGGCTAAGGCAAATTGCCGCCATTGAGGTAATGTCGTTATCAGGGCGTGGCGATGGCACCGTACCAGAACCCTATAAATGGCCGGAATGGATTTTTAACACTGATTTTGAGTTTTTTTTTTTATATTTCTTAGGTACGTGAAGTGTGTTTAATCTCCACAAAAAAATTCAAAAATTTTGGGGACTGCTAGGAAGTGCATTAGAAAGTATAGTGTTTCGGACATCGATTCAGGTAAGAATCCATCATCCTATTTTTTGTTATGGAATTGAAACCTAATAATCAATAATATAGTATTTTGTGAAATTTAAAAAATTTTGAGAATAATTACAGGTTAATAATGGAGCAGGAACCAGTTAGTTATTTATTTGTCATGTTTAACTAATTATTTACATGTACAACCTCAAATACATGATAATATATCGAAATAGTTAAATTATTCAGTTGTGTTTTCTTGATGCAAATATCGCTTATTTTGCGTGATTTACGGTTGATTTGTAAAATGTGAAATTAATATACAAATGAGAAATTGCTTGATTTTTTGAATTAATAAATGGTTGTCTTACTGGATATCCTAGGAGATGGTGGATGGACCGCGTACATAAGGAACCCTACTGTGAACGTTATCTCATACCAAATGAGATATCGATGGATGATATTTTTGGCGCTCATATTGGACAGGGTATGGAGACGGCACGGTTCACCCTCATATTAGACGGGGTATCAAGGGATGATATTTTCGACGTTCATACTGGACGGGTTACGGAGACGGTCGGTTAATTGAAAATTTTAGATATTTGGTTCATGCATAGAGTGACATCTCTATGAACCCCTAGAGGTAGCAGTAAGTAGATAAAAATGAAAGTTGTTATTTTTTGCTCACTTGTATAAGAAATTATAATGTTAATTGAGTTATTGTCTTTATAGGTCGAATTTAGAAATCTCATAACGTTAGGTATGCAATAAATGGTTTTTCTTATGATAAATGAACTTACTTAAATTAAGAGTTTCATTAGTCGTTTTATATTTTTTTTTACCAACCTTCAGTTTCCATATCGGTGAGTAGTGTGATATTCTTATTAGGTTAGTATAGCTCACTCCTATTAACCATTTTAGATCAAGAAGATCAAGATGCAGATCTTAATCAGCAGGAGGGTTGTGAGTAGGTGTCCCCCGGATCCTATCAAGAGCTAGTAGAGGTTAACCTCCCTACAATATTTATTTATTATTTTCATATGTTTATTTTATTTTTTTATGAACCGCTATGAAAGAGACATTTCCATAGCCCTATTGAGCATTCTAATTTATGTGTAATGAATGAAAATCCTAATGTTATTATATGTTTCCGCATATTTAATTCAAATTTATTTTACCCAAAGTTTTGGGTCTTTACATGGTATGGGACCCCTCAGCCCCTTCCGGCTGAGGTATTGTCCATGGTAGGTTTTGTACTATGTACCGGGTCCATCCACCCTTTTCTAGGGTAACCAGTAAGCCTTTCATATATACATTCCCATCAACAAACAATCACCAATCGCTTACTAACATCTCATTTTATATTCGTAGATCAATCAATTAACATTTAAACAAATATTACATTTTTTATATCTTAACAATTAAGAAACATAATTAGGGTCTCTATTTCAAATTAACCAATCAGATAAAAAACACAATTAGGCAATCAATAATGAGAAAGTAATTAAATGTAATAATTTAAATCATACGGCAAAATAATAAACAATTTAGTCAGTATAGGAAAATAAATAGACACATGAACGAGCTTAGAACAATCGTACATTGACTAATTTTTGACTCTACTAGTGACTGTAATTATGTTAAGATTTTTTTAATTTTTACAAAACACAAGATTACCGATTTATTAGACCTCCATTTATCGTAACAAGGAATAGAGTGAGAGATCCTTATCCAAATTGATGTTTCGACATGTTGTGCTACCCACTACGCTTCCTAACGAGCCCCGAGTTTCCTAAGTTTTCTTACAAAAATCAAAATACTCATCACGTACCCAAAAATACTCAAAAAAATCCAAAATCGATGTTGAAAATCCTTTTCGGCCAATTTTAGGGTTCTGGCACGACAGCGACGCCATGCTTCGGCGTCAGCTCTGTCGTTCATGGCAATAAGTTACCTCAGCCTTGTCGATTTTGACCGATTTTACATGTATCCCTATGATAAATACGTTAGAAAGCTTTGGTTAGTCAGAAAAATAAAAAAAAAGGAACCTATCGGCGCAGGAGATCTTTGGGTGCGACGGCTCCACTGGTTCTCCTTCGCGACTGAGGTTTTTTTTTTCGGCTAACCTGTACAGAAAGGGACAGTGAACACAATAGTCAAAGAATCATGTGAAACGAGAAACAAGAACGGGGTCATCAGAGAGGGTTTTGGGTTTTGGCTGCGGCAGCTCGGTCGAGCTTTGCCCACAGTTTCTAACTCACCCATCGATCCTTTGGCTCCGATATGGCTACAAGGAGACCCATAATTGAATTTCAAATGGAAAGGGGGAAACTTTTACCTTTTTTGACGATTGGCGATGACTCTGGTGCGGCGGCAATGACGTCCCTCCGACGACTAGTCTTCCCTTCGGCTGCCTCTTTCTTCTTCTTCTCCGACTGGGTGTCGGCTATGGTTTGGTACCGACTGAAGAGAGGTTTAAATATTTCTCTTTCCTCTTATTCGGGTCATCCATCCGCATCGAGATGGAGCTAGGAGAGCCGTCCAATCGTTGCCTGTTTAGGTCGATTGCATGGACGGATCTGGATTGTTCATTGCGATTGATCTCGTTCGTCCGATCACATCTAAAAAGGGAGTGCAGATAGACCGTTCATGTGCGCGGGATGAGGCTTCGACCGTTAGATCGCCAAGCACGCGGATCGCTCGCATGGCCTCCTGTATGGTGCCAATGTTAGCATGCCTCCGATGGGGCGTACTCTACTTCGTCGAGGCTGCTGACTAGGCCATCCCACGTAGCCAAATTTCTTTTTTTTTTTTTGCAATTTTACCTCCTGTTTTTTAGGTTTTCTTTCAAAAACACTCCCTTATTCAAAATTTCACCCATTTCTCCAAAATTATTTTCAATTTTGTCCTCAATTCATTTGTTCTCAATAATTTAATAAAATTTAAATTAAAAGAAAATTTTTTAATTACTTATATATTTTATAAATGTAAAAAATTTATCCTGGATCAATTTTCGGGCCTATATTACACTAAAAATTATATTGTGGGACCTCTTCTCTATAAACGTAGTTCATTTGTAAAGATTTATGGTCATAAAACCAATATTATATTGAGACTATTAAATCTAAAATGAGAAACACATAAAATGTAACGGCCCCGGAAATTTTAAAATGAAATATGTATATTAAAAAGGTCAAATGCGGAAGCGTAATAAAAATTTTTAATTTAACATCCCTTACACTAAAACAAAAAACGTGCTCAAAGTATAAAAGAACAAACTAGCTAAAAGAGAGAAACTCGAAAATAAAAACTATAAATATGACTACGGAGTCTTCAGGCGTCCCCTTCGCCGTCTTCCTGCGGAACGGGCTCGGGAACAATGTCTTCCTGATCTGAAATGATTAAATAAGGAATGAACTACACCAGCCCAGTAAAGACATCACACTATCTCACCGTCACGGAGGTAAAGGTGGGTAGAAAACACAAAAGGACCAATGGAGTATAGTTTACAACAAAACTCGTTTATTAACATAAAAACCTTTACTATCCACTTATCTCGGTGAAATTCACAAAACAATATACGAAAGCAATAACATTATCATCATCACGAAATCATAGAAACTGTATAACATAATACTTATCACGCCTTTTTGCATCTCAATCATTACACAATATATTTTTCCTTATTTATCAGCCTACTAGTATCCATGGGGATCCATAGGGGTCCCGCTAACCGTGAACCCTTAACACTTGTAATCAAATTCTAGGGCTGTCCCCATACCCCGTCCGGTATGGGCACCAAAACTATAAACCTCAATACCCCGTCCGGTATGAGGGTGAAACGGGCCGTCCCCATACCCCGTCCGGTATGGGCGCCAAAACACATAAGATCTCCATACCCCGTCCGGTATGAGAGACCACGATCCCGGTAGGGTTCCCTACGGACCCGGTCCGTCCACCATCTCCCAGGATATCTAGTCAGGCTGACCACATTATACAATTATCAATTCACATAACCTTTCATTCCCCTTTTCCTCAGTCAGCATCATCAATTCACACACAAACAAGCAAACCAGTAATTTATGCCAAACAAGACAACACACAACATCGGGTCCTCAGTCATTCAACCATAATCAATAAAACAGTAATATGTGCACACGAAACTATGAAATGAAAACATAAGACCTCATACTGCATTTTAAAACCGTAAAATAGGCCAAACAACAGCTAACAGACAAACACACCAGACTCAGGCTCCATTAGCGACTTTAAACAATTTCACACATCTGTTGATTCATGAAATACCGTTTTATCATTTATTGAACTTTAATACCGTGATAGAAAATAGGGTGAGGGGTCCTTACTCGTTTCGGGGTCCGAACACGGCTCCACAGTGCGCCTACAGGCTGTCCCTAATTTTCCCTGAATTTTTCCCGGGGAACTGAAACGCACTACTGGTACCTGCACGTGTTCCAAAAAATCCCAAATAAGACCCAGGGCCCCTTTCGGCCAATATCGCGATTCCGGCACGGCGACTCCACAGTGCTCCGGCGGCGGCGACTCGCCTCGGGTTGGCCGTTTTCGGCCTAATTCGGCCACACTTGCATCGGTCCCTGTGATAAAACATCCCTAGGGCCCTCGGGGGGCCAAAAAATTATGAAAAATCGAAGCTTACCG
This sequence comes from Carica papaya, assembly GCF_000150535.2. Next base: position 872,671 of record NW_019014596.1, read on the forward strand.
GCGGCGGTGCTCTCGGGTGCGGCGGCTCTCCGGCGAGGTTTGTGTTTTGGTGATTCGGCTATGATCAACCTGTAGAGAAAAGAATGGTGATCACGGTGATATAAAAATTGCATCAAACGGAGGCCGGGAAGGGCCTCATCGGAGGCAAAAACCGAGGAGGGGCGCGGCGGCGCCGCTGGGTTTCGGCCGTTTGGCTGGGATTTTGGCTCCGATTTGGCCACAGGGGAACTCAGCGTGGAAAAACGAGTCGGGGGTATGAAATTTACCTCGATCGGCGGTCGAAAAACTCCCCGGTGCGACGGCGGGTGGCGGCGGCCGGCTCCTCCAGCGTCTGGTTCGTCTTCTCCGGCGAGGGCAGGCGGCTAGGGTTTTTGTGGTCAGGTGTGGGGGTTCTATTTAAACCCTTTTGCCTTTTGATCACAGCCGTCCATTTTGATTAAATCTGGGCCGTCCGTTTTTGATTGAATCTGGACCGTCCGTGCGCGTGCATCTGGGTCGTCCGTGCGCGTGCATCTGGGTCGTCTGTGCGATTGCATCTGGGCCGTCCGTGCGCACGATTGCATCTGGGCCGTCCGATCGCGCGCACGCGGATCGCCCACGTGGCCCGTTCCCTGGTCGACGTGGTCTTGCCACGCGGCAGGTCCTGGTTGGCCAGGGCTGCTGACTAGGCCGCTGACATGGCTGTTGACGTGGCCTTTTTTTAAAAAATTATAAATTAAACTAAATAAATAAAATTAATAAAAATAATAACAAAAATGCTGAAATTATTTGGGCGTTACATAAAATGCTAAAAAAATTGTTTAGAGTCTTTCTGAAAAAAGTTTGTCGAATCTTATTTTAATAAGAAATACCATTAACAAATAGATTTTCTTAAGTTGTTTTAAAAAATGAGATGTGAAGTGAAATATGATACTCCATGTACAACAGATTTCATATGCTTGGTCAGTCCATTATGTGGTATGGTGGTTAACATTCTAAATATAAGAAAACAAGGCTTATTAGGATTTTAGGATATCTAAATTATCATATTCAGTTATAAACTTTCTTTATTTTAGTTTTTTTAGGTTTTCAATGAACTCTTTAATAATTAAGGTCAATGAGGTTGTGGTTTGAACTTATTTTTCAAGAAAAAGTTTTAGTGTTTTATTAAATATTGTTTTAATAATGAATATGTTTCTTGTTGGGTTTGGGTTCCCTCTTATGTGAAAAACCCATGTTGTTTGAGCCAACTTCTTTTGACCAATTAAGGTTATTAGTATTCTAGTCTATGTCATTTGTATTTCAAGTTACTTGTGAGACAACTTTTTCCCCAGTAAAAAGAAAGATAACAAAAATGAAGAGAAAAATAAATTTTCGCTTAAAAATTCCATAAGACCAGTTTTGATTTTTTCGGCAATTAGACGACTATCCGTGCTCCGATCATGCTAAATTTTACTTCATTCTTAACAGCAGAGATTGGTTTTGGAAGGTCGAATTTCTGATATTTGTGGTTTGAAATTTACTGTTCATGACTTTTCTACAACAATAACCAATTTGACTTTCTCTTACAATCAAACAGTTATTTTTGGTTCGATTAGACTTAAACTTAGTGAACACGTTTGAGGTAGATTGTTCTTTGATCAGGATGGTGGAGATCAGATTTGAACAACCAGAGTTCATCCGTTTTACATGAACAATAGCTATTTTGGTGGTATTTCTCCATTCCATTATTTATTTCTTGTCGTTTTGTTGATTTATTGTTGAGACTTTACTTGAAAATTATTGCAGTAGGTTATAGTTGCCATAAACATTAAATTTTTTTATAGTAGAGCTCTTTTACTTGAACCAAGAGAGGTCCCATAATTTTTTTCCTTCATATTAAAGGGGTTTTCTACATTAAAAATTCTTGTCTTTTTATGATTATTTTTATGCATCTTAGGATATATTTTATACTATTCATTTGCTGAATTTTACTTAGTTGTTATTCCTCATATATTCATTTAAGTAGGGAAATATTTTATTTTAGTATTGATTTTAGGCCAATTTATATTGGTTCCTTCTCATCATCTCTTTTTGCACATAGTTCAAGATAAATTTCATTAGGTCTTCATTTTGTTTCTTGTTGGCTTTAGATATTTTAATTTGAGTTGAAAGACCTAGTTAAGAATTCAATTAACTCAATTTAGCTTTAAATTCTAAATGAAGATTTAGAGTAATCTTTTTGAGAGAGAGATATTACAAGTGTTGGTCATAGATTTAAGATTTCACAAAAAACTTTTGGCCTCGTGATGGATGCTAAAGTATTTTGGATGACTTTCGTACGAGCAATATATTATGTCATCTATAAAGTAGACGGTATAATATAAACAAAAAGTTTAGAATTTTTATAGGATAATAACTCTAAGTTCAAGTTAGTATGGTGAAGTATAAGCAAGTTAAGCATGAACAAAGGTGTGTATTCTTAATTAATGTCATACTTGGTGGTGCAAGTAAGTACTTATATTATAGGTAATATTCACATTCTATTAACCAACTTGTTGACTATTATTTTAGGAAGAACGAAGGGTTGTAACTGGTTTGTTAAATAGTGTTAATTTAACATGTTAACAAACAAATCATCTCCTTAGACGTTGCACCTTGTGAATTAGAGTTACACTAGTTAGTCACCCTACCTTTTCGATAACAATATCATTTATGTTATATATATCTATTTTAATTGATAAAGGGTCTATATGCTTCGATATATCTCTGTTTGTAACAATGGAGAAACAATTTGTCTCTCTTCTTCTTGAGTAAGGCTAGCTTGTTGGACTTAAAAGTTATAATTTTATTTGTAAGTATACCCATATGGTAGCCTAATGCCTTGATTTGATGACTTGCATGAAGGTTCATTAATGTCAGGTATAGTCGGGTATGTGCAAAGTTTATTAATGTTCAAATTTAATTATATTTAGATGATACTCTATTAATGTCTAATAGTGACAGCTATTTTTGTTTGAATTGATAAGATCGTATGGTTGTATATTTGAGCAAATTTTCTATCTTGCGCCTAATTTATTATATATAGTAATAAATGAAAAATAAAAAGAAAAAAATTAAAAAATATATTATTAAATATAAAAATATAAAAATATATATAATTAAATATATACACATATATAGTATATATATATATATAATTAAAGATATATATACAATTAAATATATTATATACATATATATAATTAAAATATTATATACATGTATAATATATAAGTAAAAACATAAATACATATATATATACATATCTAAATGTATTATATACAAGTAATTATATATAATTAAATATATAGATAATTAAATATATAAATATATGTATATATAAAATTGATATAATTAAATATATTATATACATGTATATATAATTAAAAATATAAATACAGAATATATATATATATATATATATATACAATATTTTGAAAAGAAGAAGAATAATATATAAAAAAGTGTCGGGTAGAAGAAATTAAAAAGAATGGCAATGTTGTAAATAATAAAAAATATTAAGGGTATAAAAGAAAAAAATTATTAAATCATCATAAAATCATAGCTTTGAAAAGCATGACTCAATCACCGAAAAATTATATTATGTGTTTGAAAATGTAAACAAATAAAAAAAAATTATGAAAAAATTATACTATCATTATTGAACCATCATCCAAATAAAAACTAAAAAGAGAGAATATCATGATAAAGTCATCAATAGTGAGTTTGAATTTATTAATTATCATCGTTTTTTATATATCTTTTTTAAAATTTATATGTACTTTTTTTTTTTTTACATTTGTAATGCATTGATAAGTTTTATTCATGTGCGTAATTCCTCTTATCGAAGTTACATTTTGAAAGAAATTTTAAATTTATAGATAAGTAATAAATGAAGTCTTGTTACTGTCTATTTAGTTTCACATGCAGGCTGAATAATTACCATACGCAAATATATGACATGTTTATTGGCTATATAACAAAAAAAGAGAGAGTGTAAAATTTTGAGAGTCTTCTTCCGGTGAGTTTAGCCTCGAATTTTTTTAAGTATTTTTCAAATTTTAACATAGTAAAATTATATTCAATACTTTTGTACAAATTTATATGAGAGATGAGCACATTGAGTGAGTATTATTAACTTTTAAGTTTATCAGTGGATTTTCTGCTTCTCTTTACTTGTGAATATAATCTTATGCTAATCCATGCACGTAAAATTTGTGTTCTTTATTTTATTTTGGTCTTCATTTTTATTTACTCAAATTAATATTTTTTTTGTTCCGTTACACATATCATTTATATATATTAGGAAAAACAAAAAAAAAAATCATGTACTTTTTCTGTTATTCCTTAGTCAGATTTTACAACTCCCAATTAAATCCATCAAGTTGAAGTTACTGGATCAAAAATTGACAAGGTACTCTGTTTTTCTTTTTTTCCTTTTTTCTGAGATAAGGTTACCACACGTTTATACAGGGAATTAATTAATTTAGGTGCAAGGATCTAGCTCCATATATATATGCAGTATGTATGTATATAAGAAACAATATATCAATGCACACGAGCAATTGTTACGTGCAATACACACACACACACACACACACACACATGTATATTGATCAGCAAAGTTACAAGAAGAAGAACTCAACTTTAACAATTTAATTTATAATTTTCTATCATATGAGGAATGGTCTTGCAAACTAATCTATCTTAAATTGATCATTGTCTGTTTTTAAGAGCTGCAGATACTCCTTATAGAGCTTCTCAAGCGAGATATGATCAGCTGTGAGTAACTGATCAGATTGGCACTCAAAATCTGAGCTGTCAACATTTAAACCATGAAAACGATAAAGATGATCATGGCATTGGACGTGATAACCGTTACTAGGACGATTGAGATTATAAGATGGGATCGCATCCACTGCAAAGTCTGTAACTAGGCCAGAGCTTTCTCTTCCATGTCTGGAAGCACTGTGTTTGGTTGTTGGTAGTGAAGAATTAGAGAAGGAAGGAGGGAGACGAATGGGTTTTGGGAGATGAACTTTAGACCTCGTTGCCTTTACTTTTGATTTTTCTTTGTTAATGCTTTGTAATTTATTATTTTCTGGTAATTTTTTGTGGGTATTTGGATCGGTTCCTTGGCATCGAAGTCTTTTGCTTAGATGAGTATTCCAGTAGTTTTTAATCTCGTTATCAGTTCGACCAGGAAGCCGGCCTGCAATGAGAGACCATCTATTGCCAAGAAGAGAATGTAATCTGATAATAAGATCATCTTCATCACTAGTGATGTTTCCTCTTTTTATATCTGGACGTAGATAGTTCATCCATCTCAATCTGCAACTTTTACCACACCGGAGCAGCCCTGCAGCCAATTCTATGTACATATAGTAAACTAAACACTAGTGGATTTTTTCTTTATCACTAATGTGATTTCTTTCTTAATTAACAAAAGAATTAATTCTATGAAACTTGTTTCCTATTTCGTTTTTTCTTTATCTCCTTCAGAAAACCGTATAAAACACAAGAGAGAAAGTGATGAATTGGGCAAACATATATGTATATAATTACCAGCTTTCTTAGGTAATGATCTCCAATGGCCTTCACCATGAGCTTGAATATACTTGATGAGCAATGTATCTTCTCTTGGTGTCCATGGACCTCTATGTAACCCTACCTTTGAACAGCAAGGAGTTCTTCCCATCTCTCTCTCTCTCTCTCTCTCTCTCTCCCTAGATCTTCTTCCGAGTAATAGAGAAAACAAGAATGAGTATGGAGAATATAAAAGAGAGAAAGAAAACGATGGAAGGAAAATTCAAATGCAGACAAGAAACTCAGGAGACCACAAAACAAATTACAGCTTCCCTTCCCCTTTTAAATATTAACCCTTACAAGGATCCAACAGGCTGCTTTTCATTTTGTCTTTTACTTACAAAACCCAATTTCTTAAACTACTGCAATTAATATTCAATGTAATTAAATTAAATATATATGTACTCCATGCAAGTGCCATACAGTTTTCTTATCAAATATAGTCATATATACTACTATATATAATTAACATACACGTTTCAGTATATTTCTTATTCATGGATATACAATATTCTGCTCGTAATCCAACCACCCTTCTTGTATCTGCCCTTCTTTCCAGCTTCATTTCCATATACCTGTGTCTACAGTATCGCCAACTCCCCTTGGATGCGTAATAAAAACTAATACGTCGTCGTTTTCTTTTTATGTATTTCCGCCACATGTATACGGCTGCGCGCGCATGGCGAGTCAACAAAATTATAAAAAAAAAGTCAATTCCACTTGATTGCAGAAATTAAGTAAGTATTATATTTATTTTTGAAAATTTGTATACGGTAAAATTTAATAATTAAGAATAGAGATTATCAATATAACATAGAATTTAGTTTCCAGTCGGAGCAGGTTCAATGATAATGTTAAGCATAAATTAATAATATATTGTCATCCACGTCTAATTGATCCTAATATTCAAAGAAAAAATTTGTCAATCTTAATACTTATGATTTGTCTTAGAGATTTATGAAGGCTTAGATTAACAATTCATATATAATAGAATTCAATTTTGTTTGGTCTAAATTTAATGGGTCAGAATCTGTCGAATAATTTCTTAATTTATAAAAAATATTGTCATCCAATATAATTAATTATACGTAGATATAAATTTAGTGACATCGTCTTCTTTGTGTAAATTATTAATTTTGACGAATATGAAATCAATAGAAATTAAAAATGTTATAATCAAAATTTAATAAGATTAACTACATCTTGTGTTGCGCTGTGAAATCGTATTAACAATATGATATTATCAAAATTTACCAACTTAACAATTTAGACTATTCGATATGTAAATTTTTTATAGTTTTCATCAATATCAAATAAATACCATCACTTCAGTTATTATTACTGATTTTTAATCTTAGTAAAGTGAAAATCCTTATTCTTCATTTCTGTAGATTGAGCTTATGATACAAGAAGGGGATACTACTAATTTTTAGTTTAATAGTGTATGTTCCACTTGAACTTTTACTTTTCCTCTGCTAGAGTGTATCCAACCTACTGGTTGGTTTGTATATTATGATTATGATTATATATATATATATATAACTTTGTGAAATATAAAAGATATATTTAAGTTATTATAAGTGACGACTTCTTATCATAAAGATATCAATATCCCTATTACTAACAGAGTGATATAGTAATTAATAATATAGTTGCATCATATTTAAAAATTATAAATTTAAATTTTATAAAAAAAAATACAATATTTATTATTTTATAAGTGCATTATAAATTAACAATTATGATTTAGTAATATTTGATTCAAATATTATTAATAATTTAATTAATTAATATATTAATAATAAAATTACGATAACTAAATTATAATGCTGCATATAAATGAAAAAAAAAATATTTTATGTTAGATAAATTAAATCAATTAGGGTATACACAATAAATTAAAAAACTTCTTGAACCAAATTTTGAGATCAATGGACCCAAACATTCCTTTACTCTCAAAAGCTACAGTTTTGATACACCAAACAAAAAATATATATATTATTTTACAACTAGACCTTTCACAAATGCTCAAACTTAATGTCGACAAAAGAAGGAAACATTAACAAGAACATATTAGTATTATTTTATATTTTTACTAATACCCAAATTACAATCTACAAATTGAATTCAGTCGTTTCAACTACTAAAAATATATACTCATTGCACAAAATAATTTCTCAAAACTGAGAGAAGAAAACAACCTCCACATATAAAAGAAACATTTGATTGCACTTCAATTTTAACCGCGCATTCGCATGGATTGCTTCATTTCGCAATGATAGTATAAACACCAATCAATTCAAAGTAATGACACTTGCCATAAGTAAACATTAGTCCAGTACAATATCTGCACTCCCTTGAACTTGGATACTGAAACCAAGTTGTTAAAGTTCCCTGGGGCAATCAAAAAAATAAGCTTGCAAACACAGATTCCTGACATGATACCAGGAGTTGCCCTACCAGCATTACAAGCAGGGACTCTACTCTAGTCTCAGCCAAGTAATCCTACCAAGGCAAAGGCTCAGCGCGGCTTGAAAATTGAAATCGAAACAGAGCACAACAACAGAAAGGAGACTTTAACAATTCAATTAAGAATTAGTCCTTCCCACTAGAGTACACAAGCAGCCTGTTATTACTCTGACAGCATGATCCACATTCGCTATGCAAACAGACAAGCCAATTATTCAACCACCCCTCAAATAATGAAAAGGAGAAATCCCCACCAATTCTTCATGGCTATCTCGCCGCCTCAAGCTATGATTTTCACCTTTTTTTCTTTTCTGTAAAGGAAAAATGATTCTACAAAAGACCCCACAACACACCTCAATGATACACCAGTAACTTCCAATAAACCTTCTTGACATGACTCCTCTATGTCGTTAGGGCATTTAGGTGGGGCAATTTGTAAATGAACAAATTAAAGAATGACATATTTGCACCATAAACTAATGCGCAGGTAACATCCTACCGCCCATTCTTTCGTACTCCGAAGATTTGCTTGCGTTGCAACATACTTTTAAAGTCTAGGTCTGCCAAAAAACCAAGATTTCTGTAATATCATTTCCAATATTCTCCATGTACAAATTAACAAGGGAGCAACTGACGCTGTATGTTCAGTCGATATCCATAATTATACACCTGGAAAACAGTCAGCCCCTTTGACCCCATACTTGGATTAGAATGGCGCCTGCAGCATGATGGCATACCATATTCTGCCTGAATCAATGGAAAAACCACTCACATCATCTCTAAAATATCTTTGAGTCTTTGCAGCTAAAGTCGAACTGGAAATCCATAATTCTGGAATGATCTGATATGCCCATCCCAACCACCAGTTACAATCACGAGGCCCCATGCATGAGGAGAGCTAAGCATGCCTTGGCACGATGTCTTCAGAAACTTGTACTGGGATTTACACATTGCAGGCAATACATGCAGTGAGTGAGGACAAGGAAGCTTCTCCTCTGGCCAGGTTGCAGAACCTTTCGGCAAAGTTTCTGACAGAAGCCCATGGCTCAGTGAGAAATTATCAGGAGAAGAAAATGGCAAGTTTTGTTCAGAACTCTCGCCACACTCAAATTGCTGTGCTCCTCTTTCCTCACTGCATCTCCATAAGTTCACAGATTGTTTAGAAATTTGGGATGTTGCTGCTATACTTGACAAGGTAGAGTTCCCACATGTTGTCCTGCTCCAAGGTATCGCAACTGATACATTGTTTGAAAAGAAGTGTTCACAAGACCAAATGTTCTTCACCTTGTGAACAGGTCCATCCTGGTTAACATAGTTCCACATATAGACATTAGAATCCTCACTTGCAGAAACAACATGCATCCCATCAGAGGTAAAAGATGCAGAAATCTGGCTTCCTGTGTTGCGAACACCTGCAGATTAAAACAAAAGAATTGGAGGATTTACTGATGTGCAGCTTCAACTTTTAAAATTGACTCTATGGCAACCTGTTCACTAGCAAATTCCTCTATAAACCTAAAATCCTGCTGCGCCGGAACATTTGTGGTTGAGATGAAAACAGAAAACAAAATACTAAAAACTCAACAGAAAACTACTGAAAGAAAAAAGAAATCAAGTCAATTAGCCATCTACCTCGAAATTTGCAGATCACATCAACACCACTAAAGATCTTAACTTGTGAATCAGCAGAAGAGACCATTAATTTGCTTGGATCAGTTGGAGAAAACTGCAGGACAGAAACACACCGGGTACCAGTTTCACTACATGGATAAATTCTGAGAACATAGAGAAGAAAGGGATAAGAACTAAAAGGCAGATGGTGAACCTGAAAGCCAGTTATCCTCTTGGACTGAGCCTTCTTACCCTGCAGGCATAATTGAGTGTACAGCTGCAGGCGATTATCTGATCCATGCAAAACAGACCAATTAGTTCACCTAAGCAATATTCCTGCATCATAACATGCAAGCACCAAAAAAAAAAATCAACTTCGCAGAGTGCATCTGTTTTTGAAATTTAGCAAACATCAATGAAGTCATACAACTTCCAAAGTTTTAGTACCATAAATTGCTGAAGGATAATCCAGACCATTATTTTTTGAAGTGGAAAAAATAGCTCATTCAGTCCTATTAATATTTAGAAACATGGGATAGAGTGATCGCTAGAAGGTCAGACAAACAAATTTCAGAAAGGAAATTCTAATTCTTTATTCTTTTAATTAGAATGGCATCACAAGGATGATCTGCAGGGCATGTTCTTCAAAGACATGTTGATAATAAAGTGAGTAAACCTAAGCTTCTGGAATTGAAACACAATTCCCCTCAAAATTAGTTGCAGATATATTTTGGAAATAATGTGGCATCTCCAATACAAGAGAAGTACTCAATAAGAAAAACAGCAACAGTAAAGCAACAGTGGACTTCATAATTATATCCAGCTAGAATTACCACTACCAGCAGCTTTGCATAATCAATTCTTCGGTACATCTACGTTAGCTAAAAATACTTAGGAATAAGACAAGCTCCAATCTTAAGCCTTTTGAGGGTATAGTATGAAAAATGATGAAATACCAAAACCAAAAAATATTTAAAATGGCTCAAACAAATCCGGCTATTTAATAAGTAAAAATTAAGCAATAGTGACAAACTAAAAGCAACAACTGCCACAGCCTTAAGTTGAACCAAAGGCCAGTATCATGGCAAAAGCAGGTTTGGCTAATGGGCATCTTGAACTTTCCCTGAGAAAAATTTAACCAAGTAAAACTGATTTTTGTAAAAATTTCATGAAAAATAGCATATACCTGATGCATCATAGAAGCGACAATTGCCAGCTATGGAACCTACAATTATACCCTGCACAACAAAAAAATTATAAATGAGAAACTCCTTTACAGTTAGTATTCTGAAGTAACAATACAAAAAACTTTACACTACCTTTCCATCAGGGCGATAACACACAGCTGTAACTATTTCATTTATATCAGTCCAATCAACAACTTGACAACCAGAAATTGCCCAGATGCGAACCTTTCCGTCTATAGAACCACTAATGAAGGAATCATCATCCACAGGATTAAACTGAACACATGTCACTGTACCAAATAGCAGAATGAAGATAAAGCAATTAGACAAAATATGTTTCAAGCAACAATCCAATATTCATTGACAACTATACTTGCATTGCCAATAGGCAAGCAATAAAAACATACCATAGTTGCTGTGGTAAAATACTTTTAAGCATTGGTCACATCCCACTTGCCATAAGCGAACAGTTTTATCAACAGAGGATGACAGGATAAACTGCAAAGAATAATGATAATAAAAAACCCAGCCAAAATTCCAGCAACCAGAGATAATAATAGCTCAGAAACAGTTTCCTACCTTATTTTTTGACCATGAGAGATCCAATACTTCACCAGAATGACCACTGAACTCATGTATCGGTCTCTCCATTATACTGAAAACTTTCTGGGGGAAAATGACACAACTTGAATCTGGTATTGTCCTCGCACTATTAGATTTTCCTTTTTTATTAATTTTGTCTCTATGAAGGGGGACTATTTTAGAGAGATTATTTACTGTGAAGTACATAAATGAAGAATCCATGTCATGAATGTCAAACACTTCTGATCTCTCTGTTTCTACTACCTGCCATACACGCACAATAGCATCCTCCCCAGCACTTGAAAGGTACTGACCATCAGCACTGAATTTCATTGTTAAAATTGAACCCTCGTGAGCCTTTATATCTTGTCTAATGTAAAGAGCTGAGAATTCCTTGGAGCGCTTTTTGTAAGAGCGAACCCTAACTGCTTGTTTCTTTGGGCTCGTACCTGCCAAGGAATCATTAGATATAACAGTACCAGATTCCAATTGCCTATCAACAATGCAAGCTACAGCTCCTAGTCTCCTCAACCATCCTTTCTTCACCCGCCTTCTTGAATCATGTAAACTGCCAGCCTCTTTGACATCTTTCCGCATGGCTTGTTGAACTAAAGGAGATAGCCCAAGACTTCTTTCAAATTCATCGACAGTGAGCAATCGGTTTGAACCCACTTCACGCAGTCTACCGAACATGCCATCTTGCCCAAGTTCATCGACAATAAACTCTGTTCCATCATCCAAATTCCTAATTCTACATAGAAAATTCTCCTCCAATGCCCCATCTAGCGATTCCCCAGCATCGTTTGACAAGCATGATATTGAAGACTGGCTAGAAGAAAACCTATCATCAAAAGTTGATGATCTCAAGACTGCCCCACTATGATCTATCATTCTATCCGTCTCCACTTCAACTTCACCACAAGAAATTTTAGCAGAATCTTCACTCTCTGATTGATCTACACTTAACCCCATCCACTTTAGAAACTTATTCCGCCGCTCATAAATGCTAATTGGATTTTTAATCCATACTTCATATCCAAAATTAGGCCGATAAGAATTAACAACGCGGTAATCAAAGTCAGAATTGTCGGGGCAATCAGATCCCGAATCTGATACCGAGGAAACATCCTCACGGGTGTCAAAAAATTGATCATCTTCCTCGCTCAAGCTCCCCATCATTGACTAGACACTTCAACCCATGAGAACCTACCCCCTAAGGACAATTTTCATCCATCAAAAACCCTAGGCAACATCCTAAAATTCCCTACAGAAAGAAAACATGAGCAGACTATTAAACTCCATAAGAAAAATCAGGGAAGCCTATTATGAGTACCTAAAAACTTCAAACTTCACACAGAGAAGACAGATCCCAATTTAGGCACAACCTAAATTTGAGAAGGGATAAAATGTTTTGAGCAAAACTGAAAACTGGAAAACGACTCTATGTACACAGATCAGTACATAGTGCTTGAGACGATATACAAACAGGAAAAAAAACTAAATGAGAAAGCAAAAGAGAAATGAAGAATATAAGGGAATCATGGGATGTAAGCAAAACGGGGTTTCCAATTGCTAAATTAATAACATAGTAAAAAGAAATAAAGAGAAACAAACAAAAAAGTGATTTAGTGGGTAGGGCTTGGGCACCTGGGGTTTTCTATGAGAAGTCCGTCAAATCCAAGACACCAGCAATTCATCATCATCCATGGGGATTTCCAGCCCTTTCTCTCTCTACTCAATCAAAGTGACTCTGCTTCTCTCTCCCTCTCGCGAAAGAAGAGTAAACTTAAAAAAATGGAGAAAAAAACAAAGAAACAAAAACTGAAAAGGAGTAAAAGAAATTCTCGAGTCCAGTGAAAATAGGTGGCCCGAGAAACGAGGATTTGGGAGAGACGAGTGTGTTTTTGTGCCCGTACTGGTCTGTTCTCCTCGTCGTCGCCCCAGTTTCTTCCTCCTTTATCCTTTAGCTTTTACAGAGTTTTATTTACTGTTTTAGCCCTAACAAAGTAAGCATCAAGGGGGAGATTATATTAACTGTTAATTGTTTTCCGTGCGATTTTGGTCCAAATCCGCACGTGCCATATTTGCAAATCGTTACAGTCCCTAATCATCACTGTTTTCTTATGACGTTTATAACAAAATCTTTGATATTACCATTCTAACCTCACGAAATTCTGGATCATATTTATATCTTTTGTAATTAAAATAATTATGAATTTTTAAATTCAGCGACCTTTCAACTGTTCTTGATAACAATTATTCTTCTTTGGTTAAACAAGGAAAATTTTTAATTTTAGTTCCACAACTAAAACATTATTTATTTTGAATATAACAAACAAGAATATTAGCATTATTTCTTAAAAACACCAAATAATATGAATCATGTCTAAATATTTAATACAAATATATCAAACTCATAAATAAAAGTACGCCAAGAGTATTTTTTTTTTTTTTTAGAGTGAAAGAAATAAAATAAAAAAATATTCAGTAATGAATTTGTTTAACGAGATGTTTTAAGAGGCTCAATGAAAATAAAATTAGGGTGTAATATCTCTTGAGTTTGATATTCAAGATTTATAAAGTTATTCAAAATTAGTTTTAGTGGTTATGACGTCTATTAAAACTAGTGATATTTTAGAGTTGACTCATCATCTGTCAAAAATTTTCTAGAATCAATTTTTATGAGTTTAAGGATTGCGAAGTCCATCAAAGTCAGTCCTTACCTTGGGAATGGTCTTTTTTTCCCAAGTTATCTACATGGGGTTGATTTATTTTTAAGAGTTATATAATATATGATGAGTTGATCTCATAGTTTCTAAGACCTCTCAAGATTACTACTCATTAAGTTTTTAACAATTAGTCCTTTAAGTGTTAAAGATTCTTTAGTAATTATGAGATTTCTTCAAGTCAATCTACTATACTTGCGTGCAATATGGTAAGTGTAGGAAACTTTAAATTTTTTTTTTTAATTCAGCTAATTAAATCACATGTTTTATCAAATTAAAATTTAAAATAAATCTCAGTTTGTAATAATTATTGTTAACAAATTCATTCTTATCACGCAATGCTTATTTAATATAATTAAATTGACTTTAAAAGACAAACTCTTACTGTCACTAAAGGTTCTTCAAAGTCTTCATTCGACCTTGAACTTGTTCTTGATCTGCACTAATCTACATTACGAGGTGTGAATTGGGGTGAGTTTCACGGACTCAATAAGAAAAAGAGGCAATGCTCACAGCAAAGATATACATAGATTCAATCACCAAATCTTCTAAATCAATTTATTCAGTAAATATTCAAAATTCTTTATTTCAATATTATAACTCAGGGCATAAACAGTACCATAAATAGTATAATTCAATATTCAGTATCACAATTTAAGCAATAAGTAGTTCAGTAAATATTAGTTTAGTATTTAAGTATCGTAAACTTCACTCATGACTTTCTGTTCTTTCCTATCAGTTTATATCTTATTAAAAATAATTTCATCACGCGATACCATTTTTGTCAGCATCAACGAAGGCAATAAGGATCTCCTCTACCACGTGAATACATTACAATTCAGTTAACAGTTCACAATTTACAGAAAATATACAGTTCACAATTCTTATCGCTTCGACACGTCTGACAGAAACCGTATCCACTGGTAGGGTTCACCACAGTCACACGTCGAAAGTTTACATACATTCCCACCCCTCGATGATACCAGTTAAGCAGATTTTTTCCTCTTTTAAAGATTCTTATGTTATTATTTTACTAATCAGGATCATCACTAGATGACTTATTCAGACCATGCACCTACTTATATATCATATATATTATACCTCAACATAGCTACACATTAAGCACAATATATACATTTTATACGCACAGTTATTGACTTAAATAAGTATATATAGACACGCAACACATACAACATGAATATACTTGTATAATTACATAAGGCATATATGTATTCTATAAGCAGACACATACAAGTTGTTCACGCATACATATACATGTTACACAACCTACAATTATACATATATATATGTCACACATACTTATAACTCGATAACTAGTATGCATAAAATCTACATATCCCTACAAGTAACAAGATGAATACACAATTATACGTCATATATAACATCATCTAGGTTTTCAATCATATACAATTGCACACATGTGAATATGAAGAGTTCGCAAAACTCGTGGTAGAAAACTTAAACAGTTTGTGAAGTCTGAAAATAATTCATTTTAATAGAAAATAAGTTTTTATAAAAATATGGGGGCCTTTGAATGAGACTAACCCAATCCTTTACCTATAGTTGAATCGCCAAGTGTCGGAATCCTTATTGGCTCGGGTCTACACTCTCCTCTAAATCTAGTATTGTTCATATAATTCTCTCATTTACAAACAGAAAATATGTGGGTTAATGACGGATATTTGTAGAAATAATTATAATATAAAAAGAAGATTGAGTTTTACTATAGTGTGATACCGGTCACCAGAATCACCATGCGCCACCATACACATGTTATTGGTTCACCATGCACCGCCGGCGGGGCGTCACAGCCGCCATACGCGTCACTGCTAGAGCTAGCACATGCCACCAAAACCACCCACGCGCCGCCATGCTTCGATCAGAACCCATTATAGAATGAGCCGCGTACGTAGATCCAGCCTGAATATGGCGGAATCACGTTAGAGAAGGGTGTGGATGTGTGGAAGTGTGCTCGACCACCGCCGCGGTTCACCCTCTTTTTTGTACCCCATCGCGTGTTAACTCTCTTCAACCTTCTGGTTATGGGTCTCCTGCCGTACTACACACCACACACACCAAACCCACCTCGCTACTGGTTTAATCTGTTATCTCTCTCTCTCTCTCTCTCTCTCTCTCTCTCTCTCTACTTGTTTGACTATGTTCATCTCTCCTTTCTAATTTTTTTCTTTTTTGCTTTAATAGGTAAGAAGGCAGAGAACCCTACACGCATTTTCTTCCTTTTTCCTTAGCGTGCAAATCCTGACTTCTTCTTCATTTTTTCATTTTTTTCGTTTTTTTCCTTTTTTGTCACCAAAACGATGTCTTTTTTATGCTCTCAAAACGACATTTTCTTCACCTTTTTCTATTTTTCCTTTCTTCATATCAAAATGGTGTCGTTTTTTGGAGTTTTCCAAAAATGACATCGTTTTAGCTTTTCCTACTTCTAAAAAGTAGATTGGTTAGATTTATTTCTCTTGGGCCAGATTGTTACTTTCTCAAGTTGTTGTTAAATAGTTTTCTCATTCATAAAAAAGTATAGAAGCTTAAAAATCTAGATGCATTTTTAGTTAAATTCATTTTTTAGAATGAAGTGGTAGTGTTTTGAAACAACTTACCTTACTTATGGCTTCATGTCACAAGTAATCTTTGAAGCTTGATCAATGTTCTCATTCCCTATCCTAACTCAGATATAAGAGATAAAGAAACAAACCTTGTCGAGAGAACTCTATAAACTCCTTTAACTTTCAAGTATTCTCTAAGTTGAAAAGAGGACATTACTCCAAAGTTAAGAAACCATAATAGAGATATAATAGTAAAAAATCAATGGTTGGTTATCAACCGAACTACTAGTCTAAAAGTTTAGGAGTTCACCATTTCCCAGGTTTCATCAAAGTTAACCTTTAAGGACCTATACATATTTAAAAAGTTTTTTCAATCAATAGAGTTAAGCTAGCAAAAATCATCAACATAAAAAATGTCTTTGGTTGCTAAAACTTAGTTAAATATCTAGATTTAAAAATTGTTGGGTCATGAATGAGTCTCCAACCAAGTTTTATAAAGAAAGTCCCATTCTGGATTTTCATATCACGAATGCCAAGACAACCTCACTCTTTCACATGAAGGAGACTTATCTCATTCCACGAGAGGGATTCTCCTCTACCCCACACAGGATTCCCAAATGAAATATTTTATGAGCTTACCAATATGGTCAATGATAAAGTTTGAAAGGAAAACTATTTACAAGGTTTATAAAGGGGTTGAGGACATGATTGTCTTAACTAGGGTGGTTCTTCTAGCTTTAAAAAGATGAGAGATTTAGCGATTTACTAATTTGATCTAAACATAGTTAATAAGCCACTAATACATGATGCTAAATTATCCTCAAGTGGATAAAAGAACTCTTAAATACCTTGTAAGGTGAGTCATAGATGTCATCGTGCTCAACTCAAATAGTTTTTAGTTTAATCCTATTCTACTTTTTTTTTTTTAGAAAAAAGATCAAAGACCTTATATAGGTTAATTTTTTTGCTTGAGCTAGGACAAAAAAGATCGAACTAGTTCTTACTCATTTTTATATGTTCTTTAGAAGCCTTAATAGAACGAACAAGATCGTTAGTGAAAAATAGGAAATCATTGAGCCATGCTGAGTAAATTTGAGGGGCTTCCTCACATTATGGTGACTCTATAGCAAATTATATGACAGTGTCTCGACGTAAATGACAAAGATGTAAGGAGATAGGGTCCTCTTGAGGGTTGAAGCTTTTAAAAAGGGTGACATTGATCAAAAATTCTATCAAGGAGGATCTAATGCAATTCATGATATATTGGGTCCACTTGGGGAAATCCGATATATCGTAAGCTCCTTCCTAGTCAACTTTAACAGTCATAAATTATTTCTCCTAATATTTTTTCTTTCATTATACGAATAACCTCCTAGATATTTGTGATATTATTAATAATTCAATGCCCATAGACAAAGTTAGACTCACTCAAATATAAATGATGAGCTATTATTGATTTTAACTAACTGGCAAGTATTTTGGTAATAATTTTATAAATGACGTTGTAAAGACTAATTAATCTCAAATTGACAAAAGTCTTAATATTCTCGTTCTTAAAGATAATAGTAAGAATAATATCATTTACAACATCAACATGGCTTGAATATATATAGATCCCAATAACAAAGTTATTGATACTTTAATCAAGTTCCTAATGATTATGATAAAAGCACGTATAGATGTTATTCTGACCGAGAGAATTGAGTAGCCCCATGGTCCTAATGTCACTTAAGATCTCCGAGACAATTATTTAGTTAATTATTCATGCTTGCATACGTTCATAAATAATCTATTGAATATGTTGTAAACTATATATTCTTGAAATGATTTTTTTTTTTTTTTTTTTTTTTTAGAGAAGTAAGAGATTTTCTATTATGCCTTGGCAATCAAGTATAGATGTTGAACAACCTACTTTAAAATTCCTCATAAACAGTAAAACAAAGCCAAACAGGCTCATATACAATATTAATACGTACACATAAAGCACAAACTTTGATATATATATATATATATATATATATATTTAAGGAAAGGATAATGTTCAAACACAATTTATATAGTTTCTGCAATTTCCTCTTTTTATTTCATTTCTTAATTTTGGCTGGAAATTTTCTTGTGTCATCTTTGAATATAGTAAACTGCGCATCTCCGGGGGGATAATAGAAGCTTTGAATGGTCAACAAAACCCAAAAATAAGAAACCATTACCATAATATAAAATCAAAGCTTAATTTTTTATAACACAAATATCTTGAAGACTAATAGAGTTGTTCATCTACTGTTTGAGTATATAGATTGGGGATCAAAAAATGCTAAAAATGTTATTATTTTTTTGCATAATCTAAACATAACAAATTAATTATTCTTATCAAGTTTGTTAAGGTTCATATTTAATTATAATTTTCAAATTATGTATATGGCAAAACATAAAATTGTAAAAAAGACTATCTATCATTTTCTACTGAGACATCTTACAATGGTATTATATAAAAAAAAAAATTATGAATTGGACAAATTTTGTATATTTAAAAACCAAACCATAAATGGAAACATAAAAAAAAATAATAATAATAATAAATTATTGATTATGTTATTTTATTATAAAAATATATGATTTCTATTCATTTTCGTTATTGTAGCGGTTAAGATTAATGAAATTTATTTAAAATTTTAATATAATCTATTTATAAAATTATGAAAATAATAAAAGATTAACTCATAAAAATTTAAATAAAAAATTTTGGTACGTAGTTATCACATAAAATTTTTTTAGTAATTTAAATAGAATTAACATAAACATAAATTTATGAATAAATTGGAGAATAAAACTAAACCATTTCTGTAGTTTTGTGCATTGAAGCTCATCCATCTTGAAAGGATGTGAAAAGTAACTAAATCATACTGTAAATCTAGAATTAATTTTATTTTTTTAATAAAAGAAAAGAAGAAGAAGAGAAAACTGTAGTTTAATTTGGGTGGGCGTAGAAGACTGTCTACAAGGGGGGTACTTTTGTCTGCCGTTGAAGCGGCAATTAATTCACCCGATATATAAGTTTACTAAAATCACGAGTCAAAGCCACCATTATCAAATTAGATATATACAATGACCATTGGAATTGTTTTCTTCTGCTTTTACTCTTTTCAATTACTACTTTCGTGATTCTCTCCTTGATAATTCTTGTTTTAACTTTGATGGAGTCGATGAGAAATAGAGTTTATTATTTTAGAATTAAATATAATTCTATACTTTAATTTTAAAAATTATAATAAAAAAAAAAAATCTTTTTTTTTTATTATATAATTAATATTTTAATTTTATACAAGAGATAAACTATATGGATTATATAACTTAGAAATTGAGAAAATTTTATAGATGTTTAACTTAGTATAAATAGAAACTTAATTAAATTATATTGTGCGAATATTCAGCTTAGTTAAAATTAAATTAATTTTTAATAAACATGGGATGAAGTTGAGTGGAATCTAACTTAAGATAACTTGTCAACTGCAAACTTTAAACTTTTTTTTTTATATAAAAAAAAAAAAAAAAACTTTAAAATCAAGTATCATTATGTGGAAATGAGATAAGAATTGAGAGATATGAGATCATCCCTTAGTACCTCTTAATGTTTTACGATTAAGATACCCATTAATTACTGGCTTGATTTGATTTGTGATAACAAAAAAGTAATGATTATTATTAAACATAATGAAGAAATATAATAGCAAAATAATAGGGAGTAATAGGCTTGAATTTTTGGTAGTTTAAAGAAAAAGAAATATAATAACCTTTATGGTCTCTTAGAGCCTTCATAACCACATATTTTGTATTGCCATTTACGTGCTAATTGTGTGATATTGTAATTTTTAAGTGTCACCTTCAATATTAGATATATCATATGCTCTATGCTTCTATTGTGACCAAGTTAATTAATTAGTGAAAACATAATTAAGCTAGTCCTACTAAAGAGAAAAAAATTTTATAGAGAAAGGTTAATAATAATTATTTATTTTTATTAAATCTGTTTTTCTTGAAATAAGTTGACATTTGGGTTTTATATTGAACAATCGTAATTTATTTTTTTAAAACAAAATGGTAATTTAGTCAACTTCCATTGGTGAATATAGTCATTTAAAACATAACTGATGATTTATTAGTTTTGAATTTAATAATTAGTACGTCTATTTGAAACGGATGACTTAAGTTAATTTATTGTATAATTTATTTTTATTTATCTACTTATGATTATTTCAATAATAAAATATTTTTTTCTTATTAAGGTTCATAGTAAAAATTTTAGAAAACAAATCATAATATAATTTCAAACCTTTAGTCTTAAATCTTCCATGTCTCTTTTCTTTAGCCATCATAAAATATTTTTTAAATATTCCAAGACTTTAATTAGGCTTCTTGAAATCTCCTCTTAAACGCCCAAAGCCTTTTTTTTTTTTTTTTTTTTTTTGGAAATATTTATTTATTATAATCATGACTTATAAATTTCATCTTACATTAAAACAAAAAAGTAAAAGTTCCTTTCTATTTTTCTTTAGATAATAAGCTGGCTGTGAATTATGTAGTTTAGATATAGTAATTATATTAAATAATATCCTACCAAGTCAATACATTTATTATTATTTATTTATTTTTTCTCGTGGTGGCATGCGCAATTACAACTTTGACTCGCTAAAACAATTTCTTCCATGCCAGCCTACCCTTAAAAAAGTCAAGACAATCCCAATTTTATTATATATCGTAGTGATTGCTACGATCAATATCTTATACTCAGAATTATTATAATGATTTGTGAGTTAACGAAAAGAATCGTGGAGAAGAAAGCGGTATGTTCTTGAAATCCCAGCTCGAGCCTTTAAAATACAGTAAATCCACAAAATAATTTGTTTTTTTTTTTAAAAAAAGTATGTAATTACAACTTTTTCTATTAATGTCTTCATAAATAAATAAATAAACTTTTAATACGTAAGCAATAATAATTCTTTAAAAAGTTAAATGTGGACCCTTAAATGCCACATCAATGGACCATATTTTCACGTCAGCCAAAAGAATCATGTCGTCCAATAAATTAGTAGCATTCTATAATCACATCCCATCTTTATGGTTGTGTGTGTGTGTACATATATATATATATATATATATAATGTATGAGAAATTTCTTTCTTGCTTTATTTTTACGGGGTTACGTATATCATATTCTACATATATCATGGCCATCCAATGAGGTAAGGCTTTGTTTGGGAATTAAAGTTGTGGATTATGCCTTTTTTCATGACAATAAAATAAAAAAGAAGAATATAGGCCACAAATTGAAAAAAGCAAGAAGCTGCTTTTTGGGAAATTACTATTAATAAGCCACTTTTTCTTTTGAATTTTTTTTTTTTTTAGTGTTAATTTTGTTTTGATATACCGACACCTGAATGATGTATTATGTCAGCCACTTTCTAAAATACCACAAAATAATAATAATAATAATAAAATTTGTTACTTGTCATTGCTAAAAATCTCTATCATTTCAATTATTTAATGCTATTAATTTCATTATCTTAAGTTGGTAATTACAAATTAGATTTCGCTAATTGGAATATATTCTTCTCACCATTGAGGGTCTAGTTCACAAATTATGTTTCCATCAAAAAACAATAGTTGCTATCAAATTTTTATCTAATTATTTTGCATATATACTCCAATAGAAATATGTACATGTGTACGAGCGTGTTTGTTTTGCTTATTATAGGAATTATTTATATGTATGTTAACCTTTTCTATTGAAAAGAGTTTGATTTTATTTGACATGATTTAGCATTGGAACCTTCTCTATATTAGTTTTTATGACTATTTGAAATAGATAAGCATTACGTCTCATACATTGATTTATTTATGTTAACTGTATATCATATCTAACTTGACTAAAAATATCTATATTAACTTAGTTCTTCCACACACATGGAATCCTTGACCAACAAAATTGCAGCCAAAACACATAAAAACTTGCTAAAATTTTCTTAGATGTTAAGATTTCAAGCTCAAAGTTATAGGAAGAACGTGTATTCACTATCACTTAATTCATTAATTGAACCATCGCCAAAGTTCTCCATAGTAAAGCACCTTATGAAATCTTTTTTCTCAAACAACTTTTTATATTACCTGTAAGTACTTAGATTCCTTGTTTGTTGTTATAATACATTTTTTAGACACAAATTTGGTAATCGAGCATATCTTGTAATATTCACTAGGTATCCATTTGGCTAAAAAGATTATTCGCCTTTTTGATATTTCCTATTAGTAAGTTTACATAAGCCATGATGTGTAGTTTCATGAAATCCACTTCCCACTAAAAACCTTTATCGACTAGCCCACACCACTAGTTGTCTTCTTTTCTTACTTAATGATATATCTTCCTTACAAATGTCAATTACACTAAATTAGCATACTCGTAGTCGTAATATCCACAAACCCCTCTTTGTTGGAGATTTAACATACTCCTAGTTGTAATATCCACAAATCTTTCTTTGTTTGAGATTTAACATACTCGTAGTCGTAATATCCACAAACCCCTCTTTGTTGGAGATTTAACATACTCCTAGTTGTAATATCCACAAACTCCTCTTTATTGGAGATTAATCTCTTGAGATCCCAATGAATCTCCAAACAACAAGCGAGGGTAGAAGACTATTTTTAGTCTTTTATCTACGTTAGTTAAGATTTCAAGTCTATAGACGTGTATCTCAATATATATTTATTTCAATAAATAATTAGTTTTTTTCTTATTATTTTATTATGTACTTCTATGATATAAGGTGAAAAACATTAAGAGAAGAAGATAAAAGAATTTATTGTTACACAGAGAAAGAGAGAGAGAGAGAATAGAGAGAAACAAAATCAAGTTCTATTCATGCATGACTTTGTTAGGTCTGTGTACAAGTATTTATGTTCTCATCTTTCTTTCACAATTGTTTTAGTTGTTTTTTGTTTTACATCTATATTTTAAACACAATTGTACCAATTATTTTGAATTCGAACTTTAATTATTGAATCAGAATCCTAAATTAGAACCTAAACTCTCATACACATATTATAACTCTACCCTTAGGATTCCTTGTCCTTAAGAGAAAAATCCAAAAAGGTGGTACTTATTCATGCTACATCTTCCCATATAGGAGTAAGACCATTTACCCATTAAATTAGGAACTAAATAAAAGGCTGATTTTTGTTGTTTGATTAGTTTCCTATCTGGAATGACAATATGATATTAGACATGATAGTTTGTGATAACTAGGGTTTCCTTTGGATGAATTGTTAAATGTACTTTGTTAAGTTGTGAGACATGAAATTCTGGGTGGCATATGTTGTCATAGTTCATAAGTGACATTTCTCATTTTAGTTATGATCAAGACGAGACCTTTATAAAACGAATCGAGTTTGGATTAGAATTGAGAGCTATAGTTTGCTATCTATAAGGTTAAATCTTCAAGTAGACATGATCCTCCACTTGAATCTCCTGATCTGTGCGATATTCATCAGCATGTTGTCTCATTCTCTATTAAGATATTATCTAATAAAATTTAGAATTTAGAGAGATATTTTCCATTTATATATAAATGACTTTAAGCTTGAGGTGTTTGAATCACCCACTATTTTGAGGAACATGTATTGAAGAAAGTTATCTATAGAGAATAAAGGAAGTAGTTTGGATGAAAGTGTAGAAATTTGTGTTGTATTAATATTCCACCTTAATAAACCATTGAGACCATGTGGATGGTTGTTTATGGCACATGCTGTATTTTTTCAAGCACTTGTTTACCACCTTTATTTCACCATTTAATTATGGATGATAAGTTGTAGGAGTGGCAAGTTCAAATACTTGGAATTGAAATAGTTCAAAGGTACTCGTGAAAATGGGATCTCTATTATTTACTATTGTCTCTCACACCCATATAGTCAAATAGCATTATTCATTTA
>NW_019014596.1:903050-916979 GCF_000150535.2 Carica papaya
CTAAAATGATGTGTGTGTTTATAACTTTAAGGATTATGTCTTATGGTGTTTGTTTGACATCTTTGATTTCTATTCTTTATTGGAGGTTTAAGGAGGCTTTTACTATGCTTAAGTTTTTTAAGGCCATATTTTATGTAGCATTCTTCTATAGCTACTTATCACCAAAGTGCAACATGTTTTTACTTTTATTGAAGCCTTCATTGTTTTCCTTTCACCTGTGGTCACTTATGTATTGCACGTGCTCCAAGAAGTTGGGGGGCCTTCCTGTTGTATTTATATTATTTTGTAACTTGTTTCTTGTTGTTATGCTAAATTTTCTCTGTTGTTCTTTGTTAATAGTTATATTATTTTTTTACACTTTGTTCTTTTTTAAGTGTGGTTGTGGATATTGGCTACCTTTAGGTAACTTTTGTTAACACTTTCCTATCAATAAAAGTTTTCCATGTTTTGTGAAAAAAAAAATGTTCTTCATAAGAAAATTAAAATTTGAGGCCATATATATAAGGAGTGCATCCTTATCTGAATTACCTTAATTTCCTTACTAGTGGTGGTAAATAGGTCTTAAAAGGACAATTTTATATAAAATAGAATTAAAATAAGAAGATTATATCTACTAGTTTTTAATGCTATCGGTAAGGGTCATATGACTGTGGTGTGGAAGGTAATGAGTATGATTTTGGTTAAAGTGCTTAGTGGATAATGATATTGATCTATAATATTAGTTTTTTTGCAACTCGTATACGATATTTTATTATTTTGCAATCACTAATAGAAGAATTAGTTTTATATTAAGAGATAACTGAGGTGCTTTGAGTTACTTTTAGGCTTAAATTGCACATTATAAAAAAAAAAAAACCATTTACTGAGATTAGGCTATTAGGAGTATAAAGTTTTAGCTTTAGTTACTCATCGAATATAATAAAATGTAATGTCCCTAGTCTTTAAATACTCTTAGAGTATAATGAAATATGAGGTGTTATCTATTTCAATTACCTATTTTGGTATTCCTTTTGGAGTTAATCCAAATAGACTTACAACATAATTTGAATAAATTAACAATTAGGTTAACATAATGACATACTATATTCTATTTATGGGTGTTTGCACTGGCCACTTTGATTCAGTCAGTCTGTATTATCTATGTTTTTCATGTTCTTGTGATGACTCATGTTGTAGTATCTAAAAGTGTGGATAACATATTAAGAGATTTTTTTTCAAGGATGACGAAGGTGAAAAAGGTAATTCATTGTATTTGTTTTTGAAAAATAAGATAAACTTTATTGATATAATATTAAAACTATTAGTAATACACTAGTAGAAACCTAATGTTACGAAACAGATAAAATAACATTAGTCAAACAAACATCATATTATGGTATATTTCAGCATGATATGTGTGTTGATGGGAGTTGAGAGGTTGACCCAAAGGCCTTATGAAGAGTGCCTCATACTTAGAGAGATGTTTCTAATCCAATGACATATGGAAAAACTTCTTCTAATAGAAATGACAATAACAAGTCATTAACATTGGATCTTTTTGAAACTAAATGGTATAATGAGAGTTTATGATAGAAGAACCATCAATTGTGAATTTGGGAGGAAGAGAAAGAGAGCCATCAACATATCTAAAAAGATTTTGATAGAATCTATGAAGAAATTAAGTCTTTCAAAAAAATAATTGATGGAAGTGAATTTGATAGAAATTGAGTAATGGGAGATAGTTTAAAAAGATATTACTGAAGAGGAGTTGGTAGAAGACATGAGTGGGTTGATCTAAGGTGAAGATGAAAGAGAGTTTATTTCAAGATTTGGCTCGGATACCATATTATTTCATGAAATGAAACGGATGATCTTTATTCACAATTTTTTATAGCATATGCACAAGTGAATCCAAATGAATAGAGAATAAAAAAGTAATAAATATAAAATAATTACATAATGAATCTAAAATATACAAGAGACATTTAATATGTTTAACATTCTTGATATGAATCACCTACTACTATTAATTAAAATACTTTAACATTATTACTTGGAGGTTGGGGTGTCTTAAAGGAAGATATTGTGTGTCATTTATGGGAATGTACCATATATCCTGTTTCTCTTAATTCAAGATCTAGTATAGGCTTTTAGGATATGGAGAAATATCGTACAATTAAAGGAGATGAAAGACAAGGAACTTTAGCAGGATGATAATTTTGTTTTTAGAGTAGGAATGGAGATTAAATCTTACTTATACTGATGTATGAGCTTAAGTGGCTCATTGAAAAATTAATTCACTTATTAGTCTCTCTTGGGTTTTGAAGGGAATTTATTGTCAGTTTTGAGCTTAATGATTGCTGAATTAACTCCTTATATTAATGTATTATTAAGGTAACACTCGCTTAAGTTAATAGAAAACATAATTCACTTGTATGCCATGTGCTAAAACAAAAGTCGGTATGAGGATACCTTAGTGGCATGACTTTAAAGGGAATATACCTACATTTTATTAGCTTGGTTTTTTTCCTTACTTATTTTCATATTTTTATACTCAACAACGTTAACATTTGATTAAAGGGCTTACTCCATTGTTTGATTGAAAACTTTGTTCTTTTTTGTTTTCACCTTATTAAAGTAAATCATGAGCTCATTTAATATGGAACTTGATAAATCATCAAACTTTTTAATTACAA
This sequence comes from Carica papaya, assembly GCF_000150535.2. The sequence goes on from NW_019014596.1 coordinate 905,726, forward strand.
GTATTACATGATTAAATTTTCTAGGAAGATTTTTAAAATATTTTTGAATTTTTTCTTTTACATTATATTCATAATTTCTTATGTAATTATAGTTATTCTAGAAAATAGATCACGTCATATCTTAAATTATTATCACTTAGTCGCAAAAATTTTAGAACTTACTAAAAATTATTTTTCAAAACCTTCAAATTAATTGCAGGTTGGGAACTATCCATAATCCAAAATTTGTGGAAGATGGTTTCATTTAACCTAGGTAAATAAAACACAATGCTCTTACATCATTCATTTGCTTTCTTTACATTCTTTCCTCTTTGTTGTTGTTCGTGTTACTTAATCTTAACATTACAAATATTTTGAAAGAAAAATATTGTCCTAATCTACTCTCGTGTAGTATATCTTATCTTACATTAGAAAAATGTTTTGATCCAAATACATTCTATCTATTGTCTCTAATAAAGATAAGCACTTAGTGTTGAGAATAGTTAATTAAAAATTGAATTTTATTTAAATTTAGAAAATTTAGATGGATATCTAATTACATAGTAATTAATTTGTAGTCAGTTAAAAGTTAAATTTTATTTTTATATTTAAAATATTAGAATAGATAACTACCATATATATGATTATATTAATTTAATTTTTATATTTTAAATTTTGAATAAATATATGTAAAATTTTATGTTGATATATATAATTGTAATTAATATTAACACATTATATTTATTTTTTATTAAAAAAAAAATAAAAAGTGTGATGTAACGTTTTCCAATAATATATATATATATGTATATATATTTGTAGGAGATGAAAATTTTTTTGGAGATGAGATGTGCGAGTAATGGAAGCCGTAGATAATAAAAATATTATTGCACGAGTTTGTGGCGGTGCAAAAGGGGAGTATAATCTGCATATGTGGCTGTAGATTATTAAATCATGAGAAAGCAAAGAAAGTTGCTTAAGAAATAAGCTTTTCATTAGCCTTAATCTCTTCCTTAACTGCATTTAATTATAGTAACCATCCAAACCCACTTAAACCCCAATTTGGTTTCCACCAATTTCCAGCTACACCAGCTGCTGCCTCCATTTTTCAAAATGCAAATCAGCGGCTACCCTGTGATTTTCGTCTTCTTCTTCTTCTTCTTCTTCATTTATACATACATACATTTATCTATATGTATAATTTACCATTCTTTAATGGAAATGGGTAAAAGGTAAGAACCAAAAAAGAAAAAGAACAAGTCTTCTACCGTACACGTACGTAATTCTATTATTACAAAAAGAAAAGAAAAATTCCATTACATTTCATTTTTACGTCCTTCTACTCTATCCCTCTATTTAATTTCTCTCCTAATTATGTCCTGTTTTGAGTTAAATTAATTATAACATTAACAATTAATTATACTGACTAGAATATGGGTGCTCACCTGTGAGACGTATGTGACCCCAAAAAGAAGTAATTTTCATATTCTGTCTTCAACTTTTGGAGACAAAATGTCTTAACTACTGCATGCCATTAATAAAAAGAGATAGGCTACTAAGATTTAGATTCTTTTCAAGGATGATTTGTCTTCAACTCAGAATATAATGCAGGGAAACACGAGTCTTAGCTTTCAAAAACTGACTATAATTGATTCTCAGAACGATTGAGATACATCTATAGTTCAAAGTTTTGAGAAACGTGAAAAGTTATAATGCAGTGTTTGGGAGAATCTCTTTGACAAATTACTGGACGATGGAATTAAAGGTGATTGTGAAATAAAAATCTTTATCTAAAATTTGAGACTCCAAACAAAACCTAAGTCTTGTTTGATGGAGGAACACATTAAAATGGAGGGGTGAGAAGAGAAGAAGGAGAAGAAGAATATGAAGACTAATTAAAACGCCATTTTCATCATCAGGTCAAAAAGTAGAAACCCACCCACACAGCGTACACACTCATAATTCCACCCACGATGATTTAATAAATATAATGCACAGTATTAGAATAACCGGGACAAAAATTCCCCACATAAAATAGCTCCAAAAAGCTTATAGTGTGTAGAAATTAATTATGTATATATATATATATATTATATGAGAGAATAGTCAAAACTAACACAAACACATCCCTCTTTCTTTGTTCCCATCATATTCATAAAGTGAAAGCCAACACATAAAGCCAGCACGCAAACAATCTAAAACATCTTTCTTGCACTAAGAGCAGCTGCAGACAAAGGAGGTGAACTCTCTCTCTCTCTCTATCTCTCTCTGATCTTTTTCTCTCTCTCTCTCTCTCTCTCTGAAGTCATCGTTTGCTTTTCTTTCACTTTTCTTTTTCTGAATTTATGGAGGCTGCTAAATGGTCACAGGTGCGTAGAAATTTGTTTCTTGATCTGTTTGTTTTTTCTGGACAATTTTGAATTTTAATTTATTCAGAGTTTTTTCCTTTCCTTTTTCTCTTTTATGACGAGGTCGAAAATGAATCCAAGTTCCACTACTGCTAAAATTTGTTGAGGCAGTGCAAGTTTGTCTGTTTTTATGTCCTTTTTTTTCTTTATAGTTCTCTCTGAGATTATATTCATGGAGAGTGCATATATATGTTCCATAGTATGTGGATGATATATCCTTTTTCAAAGATAAAAGTTTAATCCGTTCTTGAAAGATGAAAGCACTGCACTTTTTATTTCTTCACCTTTTTGCTTATGTTATTTGTGATAAAGGAATGGAAAAAGGTATTATTTGTTATTGTCATTTGTTCTTCTTTTCCATTGTTTTCTTTCTTCTCATCATAATTTTACAAGAAAGCTTTGATAAATTAATATATATTTTTGTGCTTCTTTTCTCTCTTTAATCTGCCATGGGTGAGGATATATAATATATATTTTATGTATTTAAAATCTTTTCAATTTTTTTGAATTGTTTAAAAATTAACAATGGCAGCTCTCTGTGTAGGGTTTTCAAGAGATTGGAATTGTGAATCCCATGGAGCAGATGGTGTCTAATACATGCAATCGGGGTATGGTAGAGAGAAGGGTAAGACCCCAAGAGCAATTGAATTGTCCAAGATGTAACTCAACCAACACCAAGTTCTGCTACTACAACAATTACAGTCTCACACAACCAAGATACTTCTGCAAGACTTGCAGGAGGTACTGGACTGAAGGAGGCTCTCTCAGAAATGTTCCTGTTGGAGGTGGTTCAAGGAAGAACAAGAGGTCTATAGCATCATCTGGATCATCATCATCATCGTCATCAGCAACAACAACAACATCAGCTCTATCAGCTTTAACTAGACTCCCAGATCTAAACCCACCAAGTCTCTCACAGTTTTCAACTCATCAAAATCCCAAAACCCAAAAAGGCCAAGACCTTAATCTCTCTTTCCCAGAGGGTCATCATGGTGGGTCTCAATATCTTCAAATGCCTAGAATTGAAAGCAACAAACAGCAACAAAATTCCTCCTCTTCTTCCTCTTCTTCTTACACTTCGTCTCCTCTTTCAGCTCTCGAATTGCTGGGGTCAGCTGGAAGGAATATCAACACCAGTACTATGAACGCTTTCATTCCACAGTCCATGCCGGATTCAAACTCACTCTTCCCTGCTGGGTTTCCATTGCAAGACTATAAACCAACCATTAGTTTTTCCATTGACGGGCTTGGAAACAGACCTTCAAATATCCAAGGGGTTCAAGAGAATCATGGAGGCAACAGGTTTTTCTTTCCTTTTGGGGAAATGAAGCAGCTCCCAAACGGTACAGCTGATCAAGTTGAGCAGCAAAACAAGGGGCAAGGTCCTTCAGTCGGGTACTGGAATGGGATGATGGGTGGAGGATCTTGGTAAATAAAGAATTAATGGTGAAGGAAAAAGGAGAGAGCACATGAAATTGGAACCACTCTAATTTTCTGCTTTTTAGAGTTCTTTTGTCCACGACTAACAGATGATAGGATATCACAGTATGTTTCTTTGTTTTCCTACTATATATTCTTCTTCTTATTTTGAATCTTTTGCAGAATGTAAACAGCTTTTGAAGAGGCTATTTTGGGTTAGCTTCCACATGGGCTTTAAATTTCTTATGTTAGATACTTGTGTGTTTATATAGCTAGATAGAAGAAAATGTGAATATGAGGCTGTGTTTGATGGCAAAAATGGCCTGTATTCATAAATTCTTCTGTCAGAATTATTAGGTTTCTCCTTCTCCAGTGCTTGTATGTTGATTTCTAAAGATAATATTGCATGAGAAATGAAATTTGGAACACCTGATATTCAAATGTTATTTATTATCTTTTGGCCCATTCTTGATGATCATAATTTAAGTGGGGTTCATTTGATTAATATTCTTTTCATGCTTTTGTGTTATAAATATTTATATGGGTTTGGCGATCATCTCTTTAACTCTATCTACCTAGCTTTCTTTCTATCGCGCACACACACACACACACACAAAAAGCAGGTAATGTGTGTCAGATCCGACAAGTTATATATCCACACAGCAGTTGATGAGAATGAGATTCTTCTTCTACCATCAGGTATGTTAATTAAATGGGTAAGCTCCTTTTGAAAGTTTCCATGTGAAAAATTCTCTTAATACAGTCCAATTTGGAAACAAAGAAATACAAGTTGTCAAGTGAAATTTTTCTACTTAAAATAATAACACCAGTTTACCTGCCCCAACTAAAATGATTTAATTTAAAAGTGCAGTGGGATTTAGCACAACCCTAACGTTATCACATTTCCTTGAATGATCATTACTTGATGCTATGATTGAGACTTTAAGTCTTTTTATATTCAAAGACCTGACAAAGCCTACCACACTTTAGTCTCAATAGGGCCCCCCTCAAACATTCTTCTGGGCATGCGTGCTCATAAATCTACTCTCCCCCCAGTCAATTCCTCCAACAAATCACAATACCCTTTCCACTTTTTTTTTTCCACTATATATATATATATATATATATATATATATATTTAATGTTCTTTCTAATATCAACTTTGAAATAAATCATTCTTTTGTTACTGCAACTTATCATCTGTATTTGTATAAAATATATTTATATATGCAATGAGAATCGCTGAGTGTTAGGGCTCCCATTCTCTGATGTTAATATGTTCAGGCCAGTATAAGACGAGATCATGTGATCTTATATTAGTTTCCTTAACCAAGCTAACCACTCAAGAGAATCTGGTTCAGTGGCAAAAGTTAATTACTTGCGTCTTCAACATCAATTCCATCCCCGTCACTTTCCTAATTTCCATAACAGTTGTCTATATGCCTCTATCAATTTCATTTACTCTAGCCGTAGTTTAAGGTATAGAGCATTTGGTTTTTAGTGGTAAAGGTACTTTAAAGGAGCATTTGGTGTTAATCCTTGTAGGTAAATATTTAGTAAAATGAAAGAATTAAATACGATAGAATTTAGGTTAGTGCATTTTATAAAAGGTGATATTTTTCATGTGCATGAGTCTAGTCTTAATGAATTGAAGAGACGAAGTAGAAAAAGGTTTACATACAGATGACTAGACAAAGAAAATAAAGAAGGCAAGACTAGCTACTTCAAATTGACCTAGCAACAAATTTTATGGCATTAATGCCCAAAACTGTGAGGAAATATTCAAAAAGGAAAAAGAAAAAACAAGTTCGACAATACCAATGCTCTTGCAAGTTTAAGGAGGTTTCCATGTGTAATGAGAAAATTTGTGATGTGTTGGTTAAAAAATTGGGCAGTATTGTCACCATGGATGGACTAAATATATATAAGCATTAAAAAGTATATTAGCCATATGGTATTTACGGAAAATAAGATTAGTTTGAGGCTTTTCCAGCAAAGGATAAACCTAACCCTAGGAATAATCATCAATAATGATGAAGAAATAACAAGCGCTATTTGTATAGAAGTAATTCATGGCTGTAACTTATTTGGTTCAAATTCTAATTGTATATAACAAAAAATAAATGTATATATATATATATACAACAACATTATCATTTTAACTCAATTTTATATCCAATTCAAGTTAAATATTTTTAGTTTGAAACAAAAAATATAATTTCTTATCAATTGAAATCGAGAATTACAACCGTCATATCAAATTAATAGAACCACACAAAATCAGAAGGTTCTAAACACAAATAATACTCATTCCACGACATCATTGCTTCCTTTGCAAGTGCATCGGCAACTTGGTTGTAACTCCTACAACTTAATCAAACATGCTATACAAGTAATTAATATCCTAAATAACATTTCTCGTCTATCAACTTTGTTTTTTAAAAACAGTTGTTGCGTCCTCTTCAAAATTTGTATATTTCATAAATAGTTGAAAAGTAATTACATAATTTGATAATTTCATAAATGAAAATAAAATTTAAAGATTATGGAATACCATAATAGATTTAAGATTATTTTCTTGTAACATTTAAATTAAAATTTTCAATAAAATTTCAAAAAAAAAATTAATTTCTATTTATTCAAAATATCAAATAAATATCCAGAAATGTTAATAGGGATGAGAAGCCTAAGACATGATCTCTGTGACCTAAGAGGAAATAGGATTTCAAAGAAGTACTTCTTTGAAATCCTATCAATTTAAAATATCAAATAAATATCGAAAAATTTTAGTAATGGATATACATATTGACGGCAAGTCTAATGCATGATCTTTGTGATCTATGTAGACTAATTACAAAACTCTAATTTAAAAATTTACTAAACTTTTTAGGATTTAATATAAACTTATTACTCTTGAAATTCATAATTCTTTTTATATAACCTTATAAATTCTAATATTCAATGTATGACAAACTCTACTTATCCACAAATTCTCAACCATAATAGTATAAATTTTAGTATTCTAAAATCACTAATTTGGAAATTAAGTTCTAGACAATTATATTTACATGACGCACAGTCAATTTTAAAAATTTATTTCTCTCATTATAAACCAAATTAGCCAATGATTCCACATAGCCATAAAGTAGACATGCAAAAAAATAATTTTAAAAAAGGAATCAATTGAAAAGGTTACTGAAAACTGGAGATTCAGAATTCTAAAATTGCTGTTGTGATTTGGATTTTTCCCAATAATCCTAAATACTAAAAATTTATAACTTTCTTATTTTTTATCCAAATCATACAATTTTGGTATGGAAGACTTATATTGTATAGATTATAAATTAATTAATTTTGTAGCTTAGAATTAGTCGGAATAACTAGAAACATTGAATCTTCAGAAATTCGTATTTGTTTTTCAGTTCTAATGCAAATCATGTAATCTTGGTATTTTATGAAAACTTATAGTTTGTAGATTATAACTAGAATAAGTTGTGACGTAATATTAACAATGAAGTAATAAAAAATGGCCAGAACACTATTGCCGAAATAACTCTTTTTCCTTTGTATATGTATATATAAATCATTCTTTTAACTTTTATGTATAAATATAATGTAACGAAGTTCTAATTTAGGATTTAGGAAACTTACCATTTTTTTCCTTTTTTTTTTTTTTTCTTAGGGTTTTAAAGCCTTTTAGTTAAATCCTAACAATTAGCTTATACATGAGGTGACTCTCAACCTATTGCCAAAATCTTAATATACTTTTTCTTTATTTATAAATAACCTCTTCTTATTATAAATTAAAATAGGTACCTTAAAATAATTACCAAATTCAAAAACAAGCCCTCTTTATAAGATATGTATGTGCTTAGCTTAACCAGTCCTTTATTCGACCTCTATCACCTATAATTCTCAACCATTCCTCTACCACCCAAAATAGTTGTCACCTGTTCTCCATATTTGTCTAACTCATATGTTGACATTTGTCTCTTATGAATAATGCCCACAAGCTCAATCCACAAAAAGTCACAAACTTATTTATTTCTACATTACCAAATTCCCCATAAAAAGTTTATAAACCAATTTTTATTAGATATTTCAATATGATTCGGCCGTTGTAAAAACTAGTCAAAAAAGGAGGACGAGAAATTAACATCCATCTACCAAGGGCAAATCCTCCATACTTTTTTTTAGCAAAAATATAATGTCTAAATAAATGTTTTATATTTTAGATATATTAAGTCAAGAAAAATACTTTTTTATTTCAAATTAACCCGTGTGAGTAAAATATCACCGTGCAGCCCCGAAACCAAAATTTTAAGCTAGGATAGTATCGTGGCTGACCATATATTTTGTATTTTATATCTAAATACAATGCTAAAAGATCTTTACTTGTACATCATACTTTCTACATAAAAGATAATATGATTTTACTACGTGCTAACCATTCTTCACATACTTTCGAATTCTTTTACCTAATTGTATTCTATAGCTCAAGGGGATATTAGCAATCTAAGAGGCATCAAGTGGTGAGAACTGGTTGATGGAGCGTAAAGGTTGGTTCAATTCTTCTCCATTTAGTAATATTAGCTCCACTTCCATATGAGTAATTTTCTCTATCTCTCGAGTACATACGATAGCCATGTTTGTTTGGCACCCACCTGTCCATCTAAATATTTACAGAGGAACCATTTTCCATCCTCCATCTCATACCTTTCTTTAATAAGTCTTAACCAGCCAAGATGTTACACCACATATAGCTCAGCTTATAACCAAGTGTAGCCCCATTGTTGGTTAAAAACAAGAATAGCTAACGGTAAAAAGATAAAGAATGATGTGGGAGGAAATTGTGGTATCCTTTTTTTTATTCAAAATCAGTTATTTATATAAAAGAACTTATTTACTATTTCTAGTGCTCAATATCTACACTATTAAATCTAGAAAAATTCAAAAAATATTAAATAAAATCTTAAAAAAATTTATTCAATTATTATCTCCTGACATCTTTTAAAAAGATTTTATCTGAAACTAATTTTTTAAAAAAATCTGCTGCATTCTAATTTTTAAAAACTTATCTGCTGGAACTAAAATGTTAGCTATTCAACACTCTTTCTTAGCATTTTTGTGACAGACACCAGTCCTTTTTATGAGAATTTCGAACTTTTCTTTAAGCAAAGCCTTTGTAAGTATGTGAGCATGTAGATTATTAGATTATCTAAAGCACAATGAATCAGTACCACTTCATTGGATTGTTGAACTTCTCGCATAAAATAAAACTTGATCTTGATATGTTTTGTTTTACTATGAAACATTAGGTTCTTTGAAATTGACACTGTTAAAAGATTGTCACATTTGATTTTAGTTGAACCTTTTTGTTAACAGCCAAGATCCATTAAAAGTTTCCTTAACCAGATAACTTGGTTCACAGCAATGAGAAAATATTATCATAAGCATTTTTGAAGTCATCTAAACAACCTCCCCAATCAGTCAGAATATCTCAGTAGTTTCACTTCCTTATATTTTGTACTTTTATGCATAACACCAAGGTCTGCAGTACCTTTCAAATACCTGAGCATTTTTTTTGCTATTGAAAAATGTTTTTAAGATGGAGAATGCATATATCTAGATAAAATACTTACAACAAACATAATATCAAGTTTGATTGTTGTGAGATATAAAAAACTTCCAATAAGACTTCTATTCAAGTCTTCATCAACATTCTTTCCATCAAAATCTTCACTCAATTTTTCGCATGTAGATATTAGAATACCCATAGCCTTGCAATTTGCCATTTAAATTTCTTTAAGATTTCTGCTATATATTTCTTTTTGACATACGAAAATGTCATTTCTTGATTGCTTTACTTCCATGCCCAAAAAATATTGCATCAGTCCTAAGTCTGTCATTTCAAAAGCATCCTTCATTTGAGCTTTACATGATTGAATGAGTTCAAGATCTTCACCTGTTATTAGCATGTCATAAACATATAAGGAGACAATCAGAATTTTGTCATCTACTTCTTTGATATATAAGGTTGCTTCACTATTATTTCTCTTAAACTCGAACAGGAATAAATGATTGTTTATTTTGCTGTACCAAGTTCTTAGAGTTTGTTTAAGACCATAAAGGGTCTTCTTCAACAAATAAATATAATTTTCTTTTCCAAAAATTATAAAACTATCAGGTTGCTCCACATATATTTTTTCATCAAGAAACCCATTTAAAAATGCAGATTTAACATCAAGTTGATGAATTTACTATTTTTTTAAATGCAATAAAAGCAATAATTGATCTGATAGTGACATGCCTAGCAACTGGAACAAATGTTTCTTAGTAATCGACTCCATGTTGTTGCGCATATCCCTTGACCACAAGCTTTGCCTTGTGTTTGCAGATTGAGCCATCAGGATTAAGCTTGGTTTTAAAAACTCATTTGACTCAAATTATTTTTTGATCTTTAGGTCTTCCAACAAACAGCCATGTCTCATTTTTGTTGATCATTTTAATCTCCTCTTGCATTGCTTTTCTCCAAACTGGTAAAGTTTTTGCTTCATAGAAATTGCTAGGTTGTAAAATAACAAAATTGCACCTTTGATATATTTCTTGCACGGATCTAATACCTCTAATGTGTTCATCATCGATAGTTTCAGAATCTGCTATTACTTGTGATTAGTTTGGTTCATCATTGAGAATTTTAGTTTGCACTTCCTCAAGATTCTCCCAATTCAAATTTGTCATTTAATTGAATTTAATATCTTTACTCACAATAATTTTGTTAGTTTTCAAACAATAAATTATGTATCCCTTTGTGACGAGGTTGTAACCAACAAAAATTCTTTTTTCTGCTCTTTTACCAAGCTTGTCCATTTTCTATTGTGAAATTTAATAAAACCAAATGCAGCCAAATACTCTAAGATGATACACCGACGGCTTTATATCATGTCAAGCCTCATATAGAGTCTTATCTTTAAGAGTTTTGGTAGTAACTTGTTTAAAAGATACGCCGAAGTATTTACAGCTTCAGCCCAAAAATATTTTGGTAAATTTTTCTCAAAGATTAGACACCTAGTCATCTCCATCACGCTCATGTTCTTTCTTTCACTTACACCATTTTGTTGAGGTGTGTAAGTTACAGTTAACTGGCGTTCAATCCATTCATCTCTGCAAAACTTATCAAATTGGCTAGAGTTGTACTTCGTGTCATTATCATATCTCAAAGTTTTAATCTTTAAATTGCTTGGTTTTCAACGTAGTTTTTGAATTGTTGAAACATAGCATAAACTTCACTTCTAGTCTTGAGAAAATAGTCCTAACACATTTTAGAAAAATCATCAATAAAGAGAAGAAAATATCGGTTATCATTTATTAATGGAACAGTCATGGGTCCGCACACTTTGGTGTGTACAAGTTGTAGCTTTTGGAAAGCCCTTAAAGCTTGACCTTTT
>NW_019014596.1:926894-946168 GCF_000150535.2 Carica papaya
CAAGATTTTCCATGTTAACAAGAAACTCATTAGCCAGTGTTGCATTAAACTGAGTCCCGGGATCTTTCAGATCTTCTGAGAACAGTATTAAAATCCCCTCCAATGATTCCATTCCAACCCCAACAGTTGAAACACTTGTTCAATTCTTGCCAGAGCAATGTTCTTTCCGAATCATTGCCTCTGCAATAAACACCAGAAAAAAACCACGTAGTGGTGTTGTTATTGTTAGAGAAAAGGCAAGAAATTGTGATCTCACCTATTTTAACATCCATACAAGTCACCCAATCCCTCTTCCACATAAGGAGAATGCCCCCAGCAGAACCCTTAGACGGTAAGAACTTCCATTCCACCCCGTCGGCCTTCCATAAGCTTTTGACAGTGAAATCACTGATAATCTCCATTTTAGTTTCCTGTAAACAAACAATGATGGGATTCCATCTTCCAAGGCAACCTTTGAGAATCTTCCTCTTCTCCGCATCATTAATTCCCTTGACGTTCCATGAAATAATTTTTCCTATCATTCACAATTTTCAGAGACGTCCCCAAAACCCTAATTCTTTTTGCTTTTGTTGTCATAGTTCATTGTGCATTGCAATTTTTTCAGTTCTCTGGCCCCCCCTGCTGTTAGCTTTTTAGATTTTGAAGTGTTCCCGTCAGAGCTGGAAATCCTTCCACTCATTCTGTTATCAAGCTCGGAGAAAATTGACAAACCTTGATCTTCGCAACACTCAAATGGAACACCCAGTGATTTGCTGATGCCAAGAATATTTTGCATAACCCAATGAGAGTAGGATTCTACAATAATCGGAGACCATTCTGGTATGAGTGGGGATTCGGTGAGGACACTTACTGCTTCCATTGGTGGGTCTTTCGTCTCATCGTTTTGCAGCACAGCCAGTTGTAACCCCAAATCTGTTTCCAACTGTTGAGACCCTGGTAAAAATTAGTTGTTTAGAAAAGGATCAAGTCGCTTACCTGGGGTTAAATCTCGACTAACATGTTGAAGCAAACCCACTGCCATATCTTTGTTCTTCTGCTCGATTAAAGGCTCATCGACTCTCGAAGCGCATTCAACCTCTGCGGGCACAATGGAAACTGCACTAAGAGGGCTCATCTGTGTGGAGGAGGAGATTTTTATATTTGGATCAGGCGCTCGGGTCAGGTTTATCTTTTTGGATCTCCCCTTCCATAACACCATTGGGCTCCTTTTTTTTGGACTTACAACTTTTTTCCTTGCACCACCTGGACCAGCCTGGTTAACCCACTTTTCTTTTTCAAACCAACTGTATTTGGGCTTCAATTTGGGCTCGGCTTTTTTAGAGGCATCACCAGACTTCAGCTTTTGAATTTCAAAATTATTTCGAGCGGGAATCGGGTCAGGAGTTATCTTTTTTACCCAGATTGTTGGCAGGTCAGCAGCGCCCGACTTTGACCAGTTGGTGGAAACCAGGTTCATGCTAAGAGCATCAGCAAAAGATTTCTTTTCATCGCTTTCAGCCAAGACCCTAAAACCGTGATTGCAGTGTGGGCATTTCAGAAGCAAGGAGCAAACTTGAAATCCGCCAGGAGCTGGGTCAGACAATGGGTTAGGGATAATGGCCACCTTGTTTTCAAATGGGTTCGCCAGAGGGACCTCAGCCATTTCGAAGACAGACTTCATGAAGCACCACCATCCACCCACTTCTGTGCCTTCTGGGATAAATAACCGTTTAGTCAACTTACCATTTTCCTCAGTCATAACCAAAAAACGACCATACCAGTTCCAGCTTAGGGCAAGCCAGATTCTGTGTGAGGAGCCCTTGAAATTTCTCCCCCAGGTTGCTCCTCCTTTTAGCCAGTAAAAATTGGTCAACACATCTACTAGCCATTTAACTTCTTGCTTGTTTAGAGCTATGAACCTTCTGAAGCCCCTATTGTGTTCACTGATGCGGAGACCCTCTAGGTTCTTTCCATCATATGTAATGTGGAATGATTTTCGATCTACAAGAAAAACTTTTCTGGAGGGAATCATTGTGATTTCTAAGTGGGTTGGAGGTCGGCCCCACTGGACCCAGCTGGGAGAGAAGCTCTCCTCCCTGCTAGTTAGGGTTTGAGTTGGTAGAGATTTGGATTAGATGTAGTAGAGGAAGATGGAAATCTGTTGCAGTCCAGAGGGAATGAGAGACAGAGAGAGAGAGAGAGAGTAAAGGCTAGACTATCTTATTGGTTTAAAAAGAAATAAAAAAATAAAAAAAAAAAATTATTACCTTTTTATAAAAGACAAGTGTTTACTTTTTGCAATCACTACTTTGTCCGTCAAGTAACTGCTTAATTTTTATATACGAATTTGCCTACTTTAAGTAGCTTAATGCACCCTAGTTCTCTAAGCACATTTTTTTCAGCAGATTGCAAACAGCTGCCGCTCACCCGAAAATTGGTGACTGCTTTTCAACTTGTATTTACAAACAATCAAAATGCAAGCATATACAATATTTAAAACACATAATTAAAATTAATATTGGTAGGAGATCAAATATAGCTACTAAGTTTCTAATTATTACTTTGAAAGCCAAAAAGTAATTTTTAAAATTGACAACATTTGTATGCAATTTGTGTAACAGGCATGATGATAAAATGAAAACTGTTAAAACAGAGCAAATCGAACGAATTCCTGAAGCAATTGGATTATGAATGCACAAAATTGCAGACCCAAACTCATATGCAAATAAAAATTGACAGCACAGCAGTTATAAATGCTTCCTGAAGTATCAAATTAGAGACTTACAGCACCACAGGTACAACAGTTAGAAATTTTCTATTCCGTGTAAGTTGCTGTCCGTTATCTATCTGTTCCCACCAAGTCAAGCCATTATAGATTCCCTGGTCATCAGCAAACGGGGTTCCTTTCTTCCAGTGAAAGAAATGATAAGTTACCTGAGGTCAGAAGCAATCTTGTCAGTATGTTCCACAATCACAGAAATTAGAAACAAGCAACAATTTATTTTTCTCTTTTTTTTTTTGAGGAACAAGTTAAAGCTAGTTTTAGGATTAAAGAGAAAATAGAGAATAATGAACAAATAGTTCATAATCCAGCAAATCTTATTACCATAACTAGACACAAATAGTAGCAAATTACAACCAGACTAGGGAGGAACGAAATTATAGCAAGCTAAAAATAGTTGAGCTTATTCAGCCAAAAATTATTGAAATTTAAGAGTTCCCAGAGGTGAATCCTATTCAGATTTGATTCATATAAAATGAAGTCAAGGTTTGAGTTGTTCCTCAAAAAAAAAAAAACATAAGAAGAAGCGCCAGCCTTGAACTTGATCTTGAGCTCAAGAAATCTACAGCTAAGTTCATTAAAATATGATTCTTTTATCTCAGTTTCTATTATATTTATCGAATGAACTTGAAGTACATATAATATGAATATATAGATATAAAAACATACAAGAATATATTAATATAGATATAAAAAATCTTTTCATAAATGTCACATGCCCCAAACTCAAGTCAGAGCCGGCAGACCCACCTCACTCAACCAGGGATGATTCACATGGATCCAGTAAAACCATGGGCCCATAGTTACCAGTTGAGCCAGTATTGCTCAACCTCCCCAAGATCTATGTACCGAATTTTTCAAATTGGTTCATGGTGTGAGGTTTGCTTGGATTGTTTAGTTCTCGAAAGCATAGATTGAACAAATCTGCTATGAATTATAGGAAAGCATAGACTAGAGTTTCCTTATGAGTTCGTAAGCAGACTGCACAAACAAAATGACCAGAATTTCTGTTAAACAGGTTGTAGAGCATCTTAGGTGAAGTTCAGTGGGTTATCTCCATTAAGCCCTAGACTACGAATTAAAGATAGGGGGAAGGTTGATACTTATAAAGAGCACGCTGACAATTCCAGTTAAAGTTGCAAAGAAATTGGAGACTACTCAGTGGAGCTTTCTTTGGGGAGATGCTGAGGATATGAGGGAAGTATCATTTCGTGGAATGGGGTGAGGTCAAGAAGCCCATGGCTCTAGGAGGTTTAGGGCTGATATCATTTGTGTGGAGATGAATCAATCTTTACAAGGAAAATGGCTGTGCAGATATATGAAGGAGAATGGCAGGTTGTGGAAGAGAGTTATAGATGCTAAATGGGGGACTACGGAGAAAGGTTAGTTCACAAGAGTTAATACTAGACCTCATGGGTAAGGATTGTGGAGGAGACCAAGGATGGGAAGACAAAAATTTTAGGAGTGTGTAAATTGGAAAGTGGGGAGAAGGAATAGTATTTTGTTTTAAAGAGATGAGTGGGTTGGAGTGGGAAGTTGCAATTATCAATTCCCACAGATTTTTGCCATTGCATGTTTCAAGAATATTACAGTGAACGAGGCGTACAAGATTGGTGATGGTAACAGGAAGTGAGAGGTTAGAGTGCATAGACACAATGATGACTGGGGGATTGAAGAATACAAGGCTCTGCTCTACTTATTGTCTATGGTGAATCTGAACAATAACAGGGATCAGCTAGTGTGGAAATTAAAGAAGAAAGGAGAATTCACTGTCAAGTCCTACTATAACCACTTGGTGGGGAATGATGGTGCGAGTGGTACCAGGTCTCCATTCAAGCAGATTTGGAAAGTTAAAACTCTTCCAAAAATTGCGTTTTTTGCGTGGGAGACAGAAAGAGAGTGCATTTTGACCATTGAGAATGGGTAGAATTATGGTTAATAGTTGCTTTCTGTGTAAGAGAGAAGCAGAGACTTGCAACCATATTCTTTTATGGTGCCCTGAGGTGTATAAGTTATGGACTATGATTTATGGATTATTGGGGATTAGTTGGGTTATTGTGGGGCTGGTTAGAGATGCGCCTTGGGCTTGGGAGGATATTAGTTAGGGGAGAAAAATTGTGAATCTTATTCTGCTCAGAATATTTTGGATGGTCTGGAAAGAGAGAATATGAGAGCTATCAAGAGGGTGGATGAGGAGTGTCATAAAATCAGGGGCAAAACACTATTTCGGATCTTTGGTTTTAGAGTACCCTATACATAGCTTATAGCATTTTGGAAACTTTAAAGATACACTTACTAATTTGTAAATATTTTTATACATGGGTTGGCACCCCCTTGGTGTCCTTAACTTAATATACCTTTTCTACTTTTTATTTCAGAAAAAAAAAAAAAAAAAAGATAGGTAGGAAAGAAAGTCACTGAAACAGGTTCAAAGCTTATTCTAGTATTTCTCTATTAGAGTGTGTTTAGCTTCAGCTTCTGCATTTAGAAAGCAATTTGTAGCCAAACAGGCAAAATTAAAAGTGTTTTTAACCAAAGTAAAAGCTAAAATCTGTTTTTGATAGGTTTATATACAGAAGTTAGGACACCCAAGTGGATGCCTTCATCTAGTCGATAAAGCAAGATAACAAAATCGGACCATGTAGTTCAAGACCTTCAAGGTTTTATACTTGGCATCATAGGTAGTCAATCCACAAAATGTCATAAAAATGTGAATTATGGTTCTAAGAAATCCGCTCCGTTGAAGCAACAGATCAACTCACTAATTGAATATAAGAAGTGCTGCATGCAATTCAATCATGGACCTAAGTCAGTATCACACCAATTTTGGAGATCTAGATGGGCAAGAAAAATTGGGAAATTAAGATGCCCATCTCACCAATCAACCAGTTGGAGATGAGTGGGCACCCCAAAGTTCTGTTTGGCTACCGAGACGGTTCTGATAGAAGAGAATATTGTCCAAATTCTAGATTTTTTATCAAACCCCATCACCCATAGACACGAGACATGAGAATTTTTCCAATCAAAACCAACTAAATCCCGAAGAAAAAATCAATAGAACAGAACGCCGTGAACCCAGCACCTTCGAATAAAGGTAAAAAGTAAACGAAG
Source organism: Carica papaya (assembly GCF_000150535.2). The sequence goes on from NW_019014596.1 coordinate 932,767, forward strand.
AAAGAAAACCGGGTCTTCATCGTGATAAAGAATCAAGCACGGTTATATTGAACATAACCCAGTAGAACAAAGAACGATTTGAAACCCTACTTGCTAACGCTCCTCAATTACAACAAAACCCAGTAGAACATTCAAAAACATGCACCACCAAAAGGAATTAAAAACCGCACGAAGACGGTTTGCATTCAAAACTCGCAGAGAGAAAAACAGAGAACGTACGAGAAAATGCGCGAGATTGACGATGGTCCAGGCCATGCCAGGAGAGCAACCGACGATAGAGAGGACGAGCAGCCAGGAGAAGAAGAGAATGAGTATGTAGGTGGTCCACACCCCCGGGTACATGAACCACTCTGTGTTTCGATTCAGATCCGCCGGTGGCACCGCCTTCACGTACAGATTCGCCATTTATACGTCGAAATTTCTTCTCCACTTATCTCCGATTCTTTTTCGTCTTCCTCAAAAGTATTGAAGCTTCCCTGGTCGATTTGATTGGCAGGAATTGGCCTTGGTTTTGTGCTGCGGTGGTTGCTGTCGCGATAACGATAATGATTTGTTATGGTATTTCGCGTTACTGGGTAGATTTACAAAACCCAGAGAAAGACCACCCAGAGATTTCTTTTTCTTCCTTTTGTGTGTGGGTATGGGTAAGGGTAAAGGCTAATAAAGATGATTAGGTGGCAACTGGAGATGGAAAGGACTTCAGCCAGCGAGAGCCGGCGATGGTAATTACGCCCGACTCCAATTCAGTATTTTCTTAGGGAATTAACAAAGAAAAAGCATCTCTGTTATTAAAAATAATAATAATTAAAAATAATAAAAGAAAATAAAGCGTTCTGACGACGACGTTTTGCGGGTTGTCGTATGAAAATAAGATTTTATTTTGAAGGACTCATTTCTATTTATTTTTCATTTTAGTTTTAAATATTTTATTCATTATAAAATAATTATAAATTTTTTATTATTATTAAGGCACTAACTCCGTTAAATTTTTAAAATAAAAACTATAAATATATTAGATCTTGTTTAGTTTTTTTTTTTTTTTTTCAATCAAATTGCAAAAAATGAATCAATTTTTATATGCACCAAGAAAATGCAGGTTATAAAAATAAATTGAATCTCTAATTTGCCCATCAAAGATAAACTTTAATTAAGGCATAATCGGAATTATATGCGTAAAATTGTGTTTTATCTGCTTTTGTAATTTATAGATGGACAAGTGAAAAACCAACCCAAAGCATCATCATTAATAAATCCAATCTTAAAAACTAAACAAAAATTTTCTTAATTTCTCGGATGAAATTTAAGTTAAATTGGTTTAATTGATTTCACAAGTAGTAGGGTGTTTCAATTTATTTTTTAAACGTAAGTTTATATTTCTTTGTTAATATTTGCTCCTTCAAATATTTTTCTTTGACATTAATGCGTTCATTTCATTAATTAGACGAGACGTACAACCATTAAACGCATCTCAATAACATAATCTATGATTTGTAGATTTACTATTTCATAAAATTAAGTGAAGATATTTTTTATTTAATCAAATAAAATATTAAATTATATATTAACAACTTGTAAAATTTTCAGATATATCTCTTACAAAGTACCATGGCTTATTAGTTTCTTAATTCATTTTTTCACTCATTTACTATAAGTCTGTTGTAATCTTTTTACTAATCTTACTAACTTTGATGGACATAAATTCTATATACATGCAACATATACTGTTATTTTTATGATAAAAAATTCATGAACTAAAATAATTGGATGTGATAAAAGAATATATTATTTTTTTTTAACTATTTTGAACATACATGATGTATTCATTTAATTTCTGTTTCATTACAATTATTCCAATTAAAAAGATCTAATTATTAAAAAATATTATTTTTATATAAAAAGCATAATTATTCCTCTTAGTGATAAATAATAATTAAATTTATAAAATAAGTTACGTAAGTAGTTAAACAAAAAAAAAAATATGCACAACATATATGAAACTATAAATGCTGTGTACATAAAAAGAGAAAACAGTTATTTTGACATTATTTGAATATTTTAGTTCACAAATATTGGTCGATGAAGATGAGGATGGGATTGTATTTTCAGTAAGTTTGTGATGATAAATATTTAAAGTAGTTTAAATTATATTAAGCTGATAAAAAAATTAATTTCTCATCAAGTTTGGGGACAAATAATTTCATGTTCTCAATAATCAAACTTTTATAACTAGTAAGACCATATTTTGTGGTAACTATCGTCAGAAGATGTTGAAACTAGTTAAGTTACCAATTATCCTCTTATCACTTAAAGTATATTAGATATTCTTAATTATTGTCTTATAACTAATAATTTACATTTACTTATAAAGTTATAGTAAATAAAGTATTAAAATACTTATCTCATGCTTTACTTATACAAATTATGACTTTATGACCTGCTTATCTAATTTGATTGTCAAATCTTACGTTAAAATGAAGTGAAAAAAATATTTTTTTCTAATTTAATTGCCAAGTGTCCTCTTGACTAAATCCACATGGCTTGGCTTTCTAACATCTAGATTTAAGATTGCAAAGTTAAACTATTAGTCTTTTATGGTAATTGTCATAATGTTTAGTAATGAGATAGTTATGATATGATCATAATGTCGACATTAATAAGTTAATAGTGGACACTGTTAAGTGTCAATAACTAGTCTTTAAGATTTAGTTTTATAGTTAATTGTTATCATTAAAAAAAACCTATTAGGTTTAATTGTCGAGTGTTCTCGTGTCACCTGCTACATGTAAGATCCCTTTTTAATAATTGTCATACCAACTACTCAAATTCTTTATTTTGAGACCATGCAAAGTTATCTTCAATTAAGAAAAAATGATAAATATGTATCACGATTTGAGAGGACTAAAAGAGAATGATCAACATTTATTATCATCTCCATAAATTGTTATAGCCTATAAAGACATAGTAAATAAGTGGCGATGGAAAGACTTGTTGGCTATGTCTAAATTGGCAAAAATAATCTAATAATATTTACAAGTAGAAAACCATATGGAGGTAAATACTACCAATAACATGAATAACTATGAACATCTTCCTGATGATAATGAGGATGACGAGAGAAACAATTTATGCCTGGCTATCTAACTTACAGTTGAGCAAAAAATAACATGTGGAAGCCTTGGCGAAGGACGTTGGTCACCAATAGAGAAGATCTTTAGCAACTTTTTTCGGCAAATCTAGCATTTTAATTTTTTTTTCATAATAAAAATGAGAAGAATTATATTTTGCATATTCTTAAATTGTAATTGTATTTTTGTAGATTATTTTATCTAAATGTGAGTATATATATATATATATTTTTTATTTTGTAATTGTAAAAAGTGAATATTGGAAGGATAGTTTTATCATTTTATCCCTCCTGAAAAATATATATATATATATATATATATTTTTTTTCTAAATCCAGAGTATAACATATGGTAATGTTATTATTCATCTAGAATATCTAATGTACAATAAGATAGTGTGGGTACGTAGTTTTCAAGAAACGTAGCTAGTTGATTATTGTTTTGATCTATATACATGGAGATATATATATATTTGTGTTTAATGATGAAAGAAACGTACCATATGAGGAATATTATAAAAGAATTTCTTACCACATAACTAGAAATCTGGAGCAGTATAAAGATTCCTCCTAAAATCTGGATTGATAGTGGAGGATGATAGATACGCACTTACTGAAAGCTCTCTAACAAGACCCCAGGAACAAAGATTTTATAAAAATCTAACGGTAGACTATTCCATCATGCATCTCGGCCACGCATGTACATAGTTTGCATGCATGCTAGCTGTGAAAGTTATAGAGCATCATTTATATTTAATATTATACATTAATTAACTAATTAATCAATCAATACATAAACATATAATATAATATAAGATTAATAAAGTTGATGGGGGAGAGAGAGAGAGGCAACGTATATACGTGTGTTTGATAGGTGAAGTCGCTTTTAAAGTGAGACTTTGCAATTTAAGGCCCTTTTTGTTCCACTCACCCCATTAATTCCAACTAGAATTTTAATTGAAAGGACAAGAGAAATATCAACTTTATAATATTAATTAAGTAATATATCATTACCTAATTTTGACATAAAATAACTAATAACTTAGTAAATATATTTGATAAAATACTACCACCACCACCACTTTAGGATATTTTATTTTTATTATAATAATACAATTTATAGTCTCCATACTTAATNTAGTGAGTTTTGGGTGAGTTTATCCTTTTATAAAGAGAAAACTTTAACCTTATCTATATATATATTTAAGGGTTTGAAGGAGTTAAATTAGGAGAATTCAGTTATGAAATCTCATTCCTAGCATACATATATATGTTTGCGTGTGTGATTATATATATATAGATGTGCCTCTTTGTTTGGGGCATTTAAATTAACTTTGTGAACAGAACATATAGGATATGGTGATAGTCAGTCTAAAACAAAACTGACCAACCCACCCGGCTGATTCCGTACAACTAATATCAGGCATCATGAATTTGACATTGCCCTAATGCATCATTAACCCCTTCACACTTAATTAGTAATATACCAAAACATTCATCATAAAGAATAAAGCAACAATCTCCTGTGGAATAATATCCTTCATAATTATTATATTACATTACATTTGACTCTCAATATTCAGTAAATATATATATATATATAAGTAGTCGAATAAGAAAGAAGGAGAAACCTTTGAAGCGCATTTTCCCGAGTTTGTGCTGCTTCCATCAACTTTGAATATTCATAAAAATGCTGGAGAGAAATGAGATAAAGACGCCTGGTTTACTTAATAGAAATTACCCACTTGTCTACAAGGGCAATAGTACAGCACCTCGATTGGGGTTATGAATATATATATTATCTGAACCCTTAATGCCAATGACATTAGCATAAAGTTTAACACTAATTTTTTAGGCCATGTTATCTCTTAGATCATCTTAAATATTTCTTTTAACTTTAATCCACTACCCAAAAATAATTCTCCTATCTTTTCGTACTATTAGGATTAATTAACAGGAGTAACCGGAGGCCAAACACGAGTATATCTATCTATCTATATATATATATATATATATGTGACAAGTGACCGTAAACTTTCAACCAACTATCCTTAATCTCTAATCTGGAGAGCACATTAAACATAGATCATATAGTCTGGATAAGCATATATTTCCCAGGCTAATTAGCGGAAACCATCCATCAGCTGGATCGAAATGGCGATGGCTGAGGGAAAGCTAGAATGGAGGATAAACGTAAGTGACGGAAGAACTGAGAGTTTAGAGCCGGAATCTGGACCAGTTCGCAGACTTTGGTTGCGTTTAAAATGTGTTATTTTCAGAGAATTGATTCTGAAGATATGGAGATTCTTGGAGAAGGCTTGGAGCATAGCAGTTGCTGAGCCCAAGAAGGTTATTCATGGTGTCAAAGTCGGGCTGGCACTTTCCATTGTCTCTCTTCTTTACTATATGAGACCTCTTTATGAAGGCGTTGGTGGAAATGCCATGTGGGCAGTAATGACCGTTGTGGTAGTTTTTGAATCCACTGTCGGTAATTACTCGATTCTCAAGATCTTTGTCTGAATCTATTTTTAGTTTTAATGTGTTAAATGAAGAGTAAAACGACGTGGTTTTGATCCTAAGTAATAACCCATTTGAGATTTTATTTCATTGCAGGAGCAACACTCTGTAAATGTATAAATAGAGCAACAGGAACATTTCTAGCTGGATCACTAGGTGTTGGTGTTAATTGGGTTGCAAATCAATCCGGAGATCAATTAGAACCCGTAGTTCTTGGGGCTTTCGTTTTTTTCTTTGGTATGTATTTGCATTAGAATCTAAATAATTTATTGAACTTTTTTAAGTTAGTAAACTTTAATTTAAATCTAAAATTTTTGGTTTGTAGCTTCAGCAGCAACTTTCTCTCGGTTTGTGCCATCAGTAAAAGCTCGGTTCGATTATGGTGCCATGATCTTCATTCTTACGTTCAGCTTAGTCTCTGTTTCAGGCTACCGGGTAGAGAAACTACTAGCTCTTGCTCACCAAAGAGTATCCACAATAGCTATTGGGGCATCTATCTGTATTTTTATAAGCATGCTGTTCTGTCCCATTTGGGCAGGTGAGGAGCTTCATCTTCTCATCCAACGTAACCTGGGCAAGCTTGCTGATTCCTTGGACGGTACGTATAACCATATAAAACTCATATTTCTATCTAGCTGTTTATACATATAACACTTGAAGAGTAACCCCACATATGCATACTGCACTTTCTGATCTGTCATTGAATTGCAGGTTGTATGGCTGAGTATTTCAGAGACAACGAAAGTTCGACAGTCAATGGAGAAGACGCCAGCAAGAAAATGCAAGGATACAAATGTGTTCTTAACTCAAAGGCAACAGAAGAATCTATGGTACGTTTCTACCTTCCTACTTATATAACATAAGCTAGCTATACCAAGAAGATCATCAATTATTATCATTATTATTATTGCAGGATGGATGAACAAAAATATTTATCTGTACTTGATTGGTTTACAGTCCAATTATTATCATTATTATTATTGCAGGATGGATCATCAATTATTATCATTATTATTATCGCACGATGGATTGATTAAAATATTTATCTGTATTTTATTGTTTTACAGGCCAATTTTGCGAGATGGGAACCAGCACATGGGCGCTTCAACTTTCGACATCCATGGAAACAATACCTCAAGGTTGGGGCTTCAATGCGCAGCTGCGCTTACTGCATTGAAACTCTCAACAGCTGTATCAATTCAGAAATTCAGGTATGTTTTTACTTTTAACAATAAAGAGTAGATATACATGCATATATATATATATATATATATATCTCATTTCTCGATGTTTTCAGGCGCCTGAACACCTAAAGAAGCTTATGAAGAGGGCCTGCATGAATCTGACCTCCGTTTCTTCAAGTATCCTAAAAGAACTGGCAATTACATTGAAGACAATGAGAAAACCATCAAAGATAGATTTCTTTGTTTCAGAGATGAACTTTGCCGTACAAGAACTCCAAGATACATTGAAGTCTATCCCGAACCATCTTAATGCAAACTCATTGACGACAACACCAGAAACTGATTCTCAAGAAACCAAAGTAGAAGCTGTGATAAAAATTATCAATGTTCCACCTCTCATGGAGATTCTTCCTCTGACTACTATGGCGTCTCTGTTGCTTGAAAACGCATCAAGAATCCAAGGGGTTGCCAGTATGATTGATGAACTGGCGACTCTTGCAGAATTCAGGCCTGCATCTAACAAGAAGCAGAAACAAAATGAACTCTGCACTAACAGACCTGTTCAAGAAAACCGAGTCTGACTTCTCCATAATCAACATTTGTTAGGCCAAAGAGTATATAATAATAAGCTCTCCTGTACCTCGAGTTTTCACGTAAATATATATAAAGTTAGTCATGTGCAGAGAGAGAAAACTATAACTAAAATTCTATTAGTGAAATAATGTAGATTTAGAACAGAGACTAATTTATTTGGCTCCATAAAACAAATCCCACAGGGTAACATACCTAATGACCAGTTTCTTTGGTGTAAATTATAAATACTATTATTGTTCTCCCAATTTTCTATACATGATATAATCAATCATTCAGTATTTATTAAAAAAGACATAAAAAATTAAGTTCAGTTCTAATTTTAATTTGGTGCAATAAAATGAAAATACAATACAAATATTCTAAAAGTTTTAATAAAAAATGTAGTATGATTTTAAGTCAATTGCATATTCAATTAAAGTCAAAATTTTCTTAACACTTTTCTTAATAAGTGAAAATAAAAAGTTATTAATTGCAGCTCTAAAAATATGAGCGAAGTTGATTTAAGAGTCTGGTTTTGTACTGTTGCATAACATCCATCCGTAGCACCAATTGTTTGGTTTATAACTTTCTCGTTTTGCCAATAAATTTTCGTATTCTAGACATGGATAATATCAGACCAAGGTGCAAGCAAAGAAACGGAATATAGGTCATGACTCATTATGTTGCTGACTGAACATGGCATGGATTTGAATGCCACCATGTCCTCGTTTCCTTCAGCCTTTAAGTTTAGGCAACTAACAGCTTATATTTGGAAATCGTCCCAGCATTCTCAAGCGACTAATGACCTTAAATTTACTTTCAAGAGTTGGTAACACCATATGAAACAGGAGTCATATATACCTGTAACTTCTATAGTTGATAATTGAACTTTCCACATACACAATTAGACAACCAAACCACTGTAAAAACACCAAGTGCCTGCTTGACCGGGAAGGAGAGATCAAGCAAACCTAAACTCATTCATGCATTTCAACAGATAATTATTTCTGGTGACTGCCTTTTTCACGCATATGAAGATTCTATAGGCAAGAGGAATCAATATGCACTCTGTCTGTTAGATGCTTCATCTTCCTCAGCTACTTCCTGTTCTCCCCACCCCAAGTTCACAGCCAACTCCTCAACTGCCACCTTGATCACATCAGACCGAACACCGATGTCTGTTGCATACCTGCTCATACAGTACATCCCGGCTGTAACTGTTGCAACACCAACAGGGCTTGGAATCAGCAGCTTCAGAGGAGAAGAAAGAATGGCAGCTAATGGGGCCCCAACTACAGAAGACGCTTGACCACTTCTTCCAACCCCTAGCTTCTCCATTATCAGTAAACCTGTTTTGCAGTAGAGTGCAAAATCCTCACAGTTGTTTTGAAAGATATCATAATTCCCAAACCCATTTTGGAGAAGATACATTGCGCGGTGGATAACCGCATCTGGTGAGTCAGATGGTGCAGTGGTGCATGTGCCTCCACGTACTTTGGCAAGAAAAACTGATGGACTTGCACCATATTCAAAGCAGTAAATGGATCCGTTTCTAAGGAAGCAATCCAGGCATGAGAGCACTACCCCACTGTTGGGTTGCCTGAATCCACAATCAGGAAAGATTGGACAGGAAGATGAGAGGCTAGATGCTGAATCATACAAGTCCAGAGATGCCTCGGTGCTGGAATTCAAGTTTTGTTCAGGTCTGAAATGAACCACCTTGCTACCCCCAACAAAAATCCCTGCGTTTTTCAAAATTCACCATAGTTGGAGTTTAATTCAAAAAATAAAAAGTAACTGTCAAAAAGTGCATGAAATGCCACATCGATATCATATCACTATTCAAGCACATTGAATGTTAAGAGACATGGTATAACCTTGTACAACATTCACAATTTCTTTACCTTACAGGCTGGCAAGGCAACAAAATAGTAACCCAAAGAGTCACAGTCAAAAGGTGAAAGAGTTTATACAAAAAGCAGGGAAAATGGATGTTTGGACTTTACACTCTTACACTAACTACTAACTAATTTATCACTTCAGCAGTAGAAAAGATAGCAATTCCAAATTTATAGTAAAAGTCAAGAAAAAAAAGGTTGATACTGATACATAATTGATTAAATATTTCGTATACAAAGAAAAAGGCATAGATATTTATGAACCAGAAGTCTTGATCTTCATGTTTTATTTGAACTTTTACCCTAAGAGTCTTTGCAGTTTAACATGTCTAGCAAGACTTGGATATTGATCCCATAGCCACACTAGTTCATGTCATATGACAGAGATGCAACACCAAACTTTAATAGTCCAAGGAGCATTCGAATAGTAGATGAGGTAGAAAACTAACAACTACCATGGTGTTAACAGACTGACAAATCACCAATTAAATTTATCAAGAAACTTAGTGTTTCTTGAAAACTGAAGTTCTGCAAAACCCGGGAATCAATCTATAGATAGAAACCAACATACAGCTTATAGATCCCTACAGAATAAGAATTCCATTAATAGAAGCATGTATGAGGAGAAGCACAAAATGCATCTGTATGGAGAAAATAATAAATAATTTAAACTTATTTCCGTTATTACCATGGAAATAGGCTACAATATGCCCAACAAATCAAAAGATATGCATTCAAAAGCAACCAATACAACATATTGAGATGTGAAATTCCTATTGCCCTTGAGAAGTTTTGAAGGGCTGGGTTTCTTTCAGAAATATAAATAGGGCAGAAAAGATCACAAACGAATGTCAATATAAATTTAAAGGAGCTACGAAGAGGATAAATAGATAGCCCACTGAACGGTTGTTGCTGCGTATGATGATGCTACCTGATCATTAACTCTTCTTTGTCAATGCCCCCCACTAATCATAGGATAATCAAGGAACCATATTGACTCTTTAGAGTATTCCATCCTCTCCAAACTTAAAAAAATACATCGAACAAAACATCTCCAGAATGATGGCTTTTATTATTATTTTACTCTAATAATGTACTGCTAATTTAATCATAAGCTTGGTAAAATACAAGATTCCTTCTCTCTTGAGCCAAATGAAAAAAGCTCAAGACTACTGCATTTTTCTTTCAGGTTTAGGTGATAAGGTAGGAATTAGGGCATACCCTTCAGCAAGAAGAGAGGATTTGACCCGATTACAGAAGGTCTTTACCCCCTCATTGCATCAAAGTTGGGCCAGGGAACATCTAACCGAATAACCTGGATTATTCATGATCACTGCTTGATTGGTAAAGGATCTTTTAACAGTATGCGTAATTATCTTTTTTTTAAAAAGTAAGGGATCTTTTAACTTACACTAACTAAAAAGGGGGGAAAGTGCAACTAGATCTAGTCAATCCCTTTGAGTGTCATCATAAGATGAATGTGCAAATGGCAAAACTCATCACAACAGCACCATCGATATGTAAGCAGAAAAGTCCATTGTTGACAACAACTAGAAGCATTGACTAATAGTGAAAAAGGACTTCAAACTCATGACCTTAACTATGGGAAGAATAGAGCCTACCACATGAGCTACCAGCCCTGTGGTTGTTTAGTGAGGGAAAAAAATAGCAATTTAGGATTTAACGCATGATCTACTGTCATGTCAATTTTTGCTTAATTATATCATACTATCATTATATGTAGAACTGGAAAATAACTTTCATGTTTTAACCAACTTCATCATTACATGAATTGAATCCCATGAGAAAAGATTTCTAGTTCTAATAAATAAACCTAAAATCAATTAAAATATGAAATTTATAATCCACCTCTACATAAAAAGGATGTTTTAAAAGAATAAAAGAGAAATTAATCAAGAATTGAACTAAAAAGAACTAAAAAGAAAAAGGGAAAATCATTATTGAATACATATTTTCTTCATATGTTAGAAATAATAAATAATTAACCGAGATAACCAATTGTATTAGGCGCATATGAGAAAAGGATTATCATTCCTCAAGTTCAAAGCAATGAACATCTCGTGTTGTATTTCCATCTTGGCGGCCAAACAGAGTATTAGGAGCAAGTCACCAGTAAATCCATCTAGCAGTAGTAACTTGCGGGCAAAGAAATTTTTTACTAAAAAGTCAACCAATGAAACACGCGAATCTCACATCTCCAAAAGTCAAATTCAATAAATCAATTATCACCGGAGTTGGAGAATATTTGGGGTAAAGCTAAAGGGGTCTTCCGAATGAAATTGTCACTACGATTAACAGATAATTGGTTTACCATTAACATCACAAAACACAAATTCACATTGACACCAATAGAAACTGAACGCACAATTGAAAACTACAAAACATAATTACAACTTAAAAATGGCAATCGCAGATGACAGGAGTTAATACATAAAAAGAAAAAGGTAAAATCGAGGTGAATAACGCAGGAAGCACACTGGAACAAATAAATGGCTGAGAAAAAGAAAACACCCAGGAAGAAGAACCAAATGAAAAAACCACAATGCAGAATCACGATGAGTCCAAGACAATCACTACATATTCATCAAAAGAAGAACACAGGTCGTCGCAGCATGCACGAGGAACGAAAAAGAGAGAGTAAAATTAAGATACCGTGGTGAGAGTAGGTAAAAACAGCCCTGTAAGTATAGATATGATCCCCTGGCCTGACATCATCTCTTTCTACTCTATTGGTTAGCAGACCCATTTCCCTCTTCTACTTGACTCTGCCGGGAGGGTAGGCTATTACACAGATTAACTTTAAAGGCGATTGATTCAGTTCAGGAGTTTGGTAATGCTAGTAGCCAAACACCGCTTACAGTGGACCCCACGGCTCAGACATCAGCAAACGAGGAATCATAGGAGCGTGGCGGCGTATGATTGGGGGGAACCGATCCGTTCAACAACCATTATGATCATTATATGGATTTAGATATCTGGAAATTGGTCGCTATCATTTTGAAATAAGAGATGATGTTGGGAAAATGAAAAAAAGCGAAAATTTGAGGTGATGATTCTCTGTCTTGCTTCCTTGAATTTTGACCTGAAAGCTTAACTTAGAGACTTGGGAGGCTGGGGGGTCAGAGAAGGGTAATTATTTTGTATAAAATAATATTATATTTTTACTAATAATTTAATAAAAAGTAAAAGTTAATCAGTTAATTGAATATTATTTTAATATAAATAATAAATCTACCCCTTGTGTTAAAAAAATAATAATAATATAATTTTACAACCTGAATTTTAATTATTTTCCCCATAAATGAAAAAAAAAAAATGGACAGAAAATGAATGAAAACAAAAAGATTTGAAAACTTGAAAAAAATTATTTATTTATCCTACTAACTAATTTATATTATTGACTATTTTTCTTCACAAAATACTAGGTTGTTATTTTGAATTCCTATTTTTTCTTTGTTGAAATATATTTTTCGTTTAATTTATTTACTAATATTTTTTCAAAAAAAAAAAAAAACAGTGTAAAGTTGAAAAGTGAAATTCTTGATTTGTAATTATTGTCATTTTTTTTTTTTTTTTTTTGGGTTCAAATCAACAACTGGTTCCTTCTACTTTGAGATTTGAAACTGTTATTTATTGGGTCAAGTTTATGAAATTGTTAATGAAATCAAATGAAGATAATAATTAATTTGGCAGCTAAAGGTTTAAAAAGAAACACGTAGTCTTTAGGGCTTCTTAACTTAACACCTAATCCAAAGATGTTTGGAATAAGGGTAATAGAGATGAAAGAAAATTCTAATATAAAGGGCTTTGCTTTTTCTCTCCCCCCCCCCCCCCCCCCCCCCAAAAAAAGCATAGGAATCCAATGGGCTTTGGATTCTTTACCATGGTGACAAATTTTAACCGGGGGCTAACTGGTTTTTCCAACCCAATTGATTGCAGGGAAAAAAAATTCCAATAAATTAACAAAGTAAACAAAATGTAAAAGTTATAAAAATATCTAATTTACAATTAGTAATCATGGAATAATTAAAAAAAAAAAAATGTATTTTCAAAAACTAAAATAGTTCCGGTATATTTTCATGGAA
>NW_019014596.1:971600-985226 GCF_000150535.2 Carica papaya
TATATCATTCATTACCACAATGATAACAACTGAATTTTTGTTTATTGTGTCCTTTAAGATCTCTTCTTCTACTTTAACCCCTAATCTCTATGATAAGCATTTGTGAGGTATCATTGCTCATATCATTCCTTTAGATCTCCTCATTATAGAGATTATTCTTTACCATGAATGAAGACAAAACACCTTCTGAAGCAGAGTTATTAAGAGACAACACCAAGATCTCCTAACAATCTGGCAACGAATTCAAAAGTAATAATGGCTGCATTTCATCATCTATAGTTAATTTCTTAATACTCAATTGATTTACCAAATCTTTGAATTCACTCAGATGTTCCGTTATTGACTATCCAACTTGCAACTTCATATTCATCAACTTTCTAATAACAAAATATTTATTTTGAGCATTTTTTCTCTCGTACATATTCTTCAATTTTTTCCACAAGTCCTGTGCATTGACTTTTTTGCTTATATAGTAATGGATACTGATATCCACCCACTGTCGAATAGTTCTGATAGTTTTCTCTGTATTTTCTCCCAATTGTCTTATGATTTTCTAGTTAGTTTACCAGTTCCTAATTTAATAAGATCATACAGATCTCTACAATAAAAAACATCCTCCATCTTCATCTTCTAAATTGAATAATTTGAAGCTGTCAATTTAATCATAATATCTATATAATCGTCCATTCTAATTTACACAATTAATTCTAAACCACATATCAACCAAGTTCTGATATCAATTGTTGGATCCCGAACAAAGATATAATTAATTATGTAAATTAAGATAATATCAAATTAATTTGTATACACTAATAATAATAATTCCACGCCAATTGATGCATAACCGAGTAAAAATAATAAACAGATAATAACTGCAAAATAGACTAAATATAAAATTTTACGTGAAAAATTTGTTAGTGTGAAGAAAAAAATTAAGAGTCAAATTTTAAATCAAATTCACTAGTAACATAAATAAGTACAAGATAATCCGCTGAGAATTAAATTCAGAACAATAAAGAAACAACTTTTACTTGTGTAGAACTTGAAGAAAAAAAAAATGTAAACAAAATCAAATTTAAACTTTCATAGAAAAAAGATGAAATAGATGACATTAACAATGATGTCACGGATGAGAGAGAATGACAACCACTTTTTTTTTTTTTTTCTTCTCTTGGCAACCTATAAGTCCCTTCATTTTTCTCTTTTTTCCTTTTATCTTCTCTCTTTTTTAATTTTTTCTTCTCCTCCGCTTGAATCTTATTTCGAACTCTGCTCATCTCTTTTTATAGGTTAGAGTAGCAGTTTAAATCATTTTCTCTACTCATAAATTTTTTTTGAAGTCTGAAATTTTATCTCATATTTATTTATGCATCTTCTTCTTTTTTTTTTTTTCTTATCAACATAATTTTGTTTTAATTGCCAATTTTTTTTTGACAGCATTTTTTTTTTAGGTTTCTAGACTAGACTCTTCAAAACAAATGTTATGTGAAATATTTTTCGAAAAATTATATATTTTTTCTTATTTACCGTACATCTAACGAAAAATTAAAAATGTTTTGAAGAGTTTAAAAATCATGTTCACGAAAAATTACGAGATAAAATTTGGTAAAATGATATAGATGAGAAAATTAAATGAAATAAAAAAATTAATGCAATTAATTGATTAAAAAATTTAAAAGTAATAATAATAAGAACATTTTAATTAAACACATTTCGTTGAGCCCATACACAAAACTCAAAAACCCATTAATAAAGCCCAACCTATAGCAACGAGCTAAAAGTAAACGAAAGGGTATTAAAACGTTGGCGTTTTGGAGAAGCTCTCCGCCTTTTTAATCTATTAACAGACACGGACAAGATTGTTGTGCATTTATATATCTGAAAAGATAAATAAATGTTTATTTACTGTCAAACTATTAAGTATGCTTCATGGAGTGTTTATACACCTCAAGCTTATGAAAAAATTTGTGAATTTTTTTTTTTAAATTTTTTAAGTTTATCTTTATCTGATTGAATCCTATAATGCTAGTTAAGCGATTACTAATTTTTTTTTTTTTTTTTTAATTTATTTATTTTAGTAAATAATAATAATTAGGCAAATTAGAAAGATTTCGTTACAATTTTGTAAAATTAAAAAAATAAATCTTCTTGGTTAAGTTTTTTTTTATTTTAAAAAAAAAAGTAAAGATGACTTTATTTTTGAATAATTGTACAAAAATCGTTATATATTTTAATTTTAAATTAAGTGGTACAAGTAAAATAATGTAAGTAGATTTACTAAAAATCCTTAGTCCTTATCATCATTTTTTCTAGACTATGTTTGTTAAACCATCTTTTTATTCTTCTTCTTTTCACCTCTCCCAACACTCACTCACTCACTCCCTCCCTCCCTCACTATTCTTTTCCTTTTCACCTCTCCCGGCATGCATGTGGCTAATTAACTAGAGTGAGGATAAACGAAAAACGAAATTAATTTTGCACATTTTTAAGATGCCTATATGCCGAATCGGACAAAAATAGAATATTAAACAGGCGGTCAAGTATAATAATAGTGATGAATTAGTTCATAACTCCAAATTAATAGTCAAGGAGAATCTTCAATTATCAAGAGTCATTTTTACCTCTTTTGTTTAAATACCCAATAAGTGACTCTTGGTTTAAGTAACAACTATTTTTGACGTAATGATGTAAAGTATATTCATAATTAATTTTAATTAAATATTTTATTATTAAGTTAAGAGTTAAAAAGAAAATTAAAATACAACTTATATGTGATTTGAAATTTCAATTGTACCCAATAAATGCCACGTATCATGAATTACATAGGTTGAGAGATGGTGATAATAAAAAGCTTCCCAAATATGAAACTTGTGGAGATCGATTTCAATCATTTGTATATATATATATATATATATTATAATTTTAATAATTTTGATACAAGTATCATGTATGTATGTATGTATGTATATATATATATATATATATGTATATATATTATGATAATAATTAAGAAACACGTCAGCATTTCTTTTAAGATGTACAAATAATGTTGGTAAAAGAAAATAGTGTATTTAAGAGTAGACTTTTTCTTTGGAATGCACGCCATTATGGAATAAATATTTGACCAACTGTAATTAGTTGGAAGGATCTTCTTTTTGTACAATTAAACATGTAACAGGAATACATTTAAAATGTGATTTACAAAATTAAATAATTACTAGTTTGAAATAATTTTTTTTTAATTATAAAAAAATTAATTATTTATAAATATCTTTTTCCGTATTTTATAATATTTGTCTCTTTTTTTTTTTATTTTTTTTTTAATGACGGTTCGAATGTTTCAGATGCAGAGCAGCTTTTGGATTTTGTTGACAGCCAGCCATCTATCTAGAAGAAACAAAAAACACTCATTTGGGAAATAAGAAAACGGTGCGTTTTGTAACCGAAAAAACGAACAGAAAAAGCTGGCGGCTTATAGCAACGGCGTCGTATTCTTGAAGCTAATTCAAGGTTAAAAACCAAGTTGGTTATCAACTTTTTTTTCCTATTCATCCATACAAGTGTTTGTTTTTTCCATTTCTTACGCACCAGCTCCTCATCCCCTGATTTTCTCTTTTCCTTTTTTAAGTACAAATCCGTTTGCTTTACCAATTTTTTTTTTTTTTTTTTTCACTTTCCATTACACAATCTCAACAACGAACCTGAATTAATTCTCTTCCTTCTTCTTCCCCCTCCCCCTCCTTTTTTTTTTTTTTGTCAAATTTTTTAATTTGCTGAGTGTTTGGGATTGATGAAAAGGATGATGGTACTGGGGAGTTGGGTGGTACTCGGATTTGTGTGACAATGATGGAATCGCGTGGCATGGAATTTGGGGTTATGAATTTCTCAGCTGGTTCATTGCCTCCAAACAACACCATAGTCGGATGCCGATCCCATTTGCGATCGGCATTCGATTCCTTCTACATTGCCTCCGAAGCTTTCTCCAAGCCACGTCGCCGTTTCGCTCTCGTCAGGGACCAAAACCAGCCATCGCTTTGATCCCCCAATCTCAACAACTTTTACCTCATAAAAAAACACTTGGTTCTACTTTTTACCTTGTCTTTTTGGTAGCTGTTTGGTTCTTGGCAGGAATGAATCCCGCGCCTGGAATGGTGTTGTTGCCTTTGAAAACTGCATCCTTTGGGATAACGGATTCGCTTGATCCTGGATCTGATTATGTAGAAAAAGATCCTACTGGTCGATATGTTCGGGTGCGTCTCTATTTCTTACCTTCAATTATTTCAATCCAAGTTACCATTCATTTTTAATCTTTGATGCAAAGTAATTTCACAAACAAAGATAGGAAATCGACTATTGAGCCTATCCTGCAGCTATCAGATCTACACAAAATTATTGCTTTCATGGCTTTTTAGTCTGAGTACTCGAGTTTCAGTTTCGTGGCCAATTTCTGTATTCAAACTGCAACCTCATAGTTATGATTGCTTCAACTTACGACTTTAAAGTAATGTAGTGGGTGGGAAACCTGCCTTTCCTTGCGGCCTCTCCAATGCTTTGTGTCTGGTTGCTTGGAATTTTCCTAAAAAGTGGGTTTACATACAATAAACTAATCATAGAATTTCATTTTATTTACAAATGAATTGAAGAAAAAATATATTTGCGCTCGAATATATTGAGATTTGTAAGAACATATTTGTTTGAATTTATTAATGTCCTAAAATACGTCAAGAGTATTATGCTTGTATGCATCCTTCCTATCCCCTTGGCCCTTACTCAGATATCCGGAAATAAATTAGGCTTTGTTTGTTTGGTCCATATAAAATACTTTTTAGTGTTTATTTCTTAAAATTTATATGTGAAATAGTCAAAGCACAAAAATTTTTTAAACAAACTAAAGTAACTTTAAATTTTTTTTTTTTTAACTTTTATCATTATTTTTTTCTGTCGTTTGTATGATTTTTGAATAACATTTAAATAAAAATTTAAAAAGAATTTTGATGACCAATCCAACTTCAAATTCCTACCCTGTTCTGTGTCACCTTAGGTTATCCTACTGTAACTCTTGCCTAACAAAGGTGGACTCTATTTAGAGAAAACAAACAAGAGCCTAAATGCGTTTTAATTTTTCTCACCCTAACCACCTGCTTCATTTTCATATTCTACTAATTCTAATGAAATTTGAAATAGATTTGTCTAATTTCATACGATGAAATTGATTTCATGGTTTGGAATAATTCTAGACATAAAATATAGATAAGCAAATGAGTTTCCTACTTTTTTGGATTCTTTGTTTCAAACCTAGTGTAAATAAGTGCATAATCCTGCGGTTATATTTGGATATATATCATGATTTGGGAGTCTGCAATTTCATCACCTTTTCGCCTGAGACCAATCTTCATTCCTTTTTACTATGATAAATCAATCTTTCCAGTTTTTGGCTTGATGGATGAGCTTATTTTCAAGTTCAGCTTTTTGAAACCTAAGGAAATCATAAAGAAACCGACTTCTTGGTTCAAATAGTTGGAAGAAATTCTAGATAATTGTGTTCGTGCTTGCTTTTTATCTCATTAAGTACCATTAAAAAAATGAAGATCCCACAGCTTGATTTGTATTTTATTTCTTTAAGTGGACACTATTTTTTGCTGTCTTTTGTTATTAATAATTTTTTTATATTTCTTTTTTCCTTCTTCTTTGTAACAGTTCGACGAGGTCTTGGGCAGGGGTGCTTTTAAGACTGTGTACGCATGTCTAATCTGTCCTCTCTCTTACTAACAAAAAAGAAATATTTCATAGTTTATCTGCATGTCAGATTTTTCAAAGAGGTTGTTATTTGAATGGACTTTTTACTGAAGTATGGCTTATCTGCTTCAACAATGCTTCTTTTTGCAGTTTTAAGGGTTTTGATGAAGTGGATGGAATAGAAGTAGCTTGGAACCAAGTAAGGATTGACGATGTCTTGCGGTCGCCAGAAGATTTAGAAAAATTATATTCCGAGGTTCATCTCCTAAGATCATTGAAACATGAAAATATCATTAAATTTTATAGTTCCTGGGTAGATGATAAGAAGAAAACTGTCAACATGATCACTGAGCTCTTCACATCTGGAAGTCTGAGGCTGTATGTTTTCTTGAGTGTTCTTCAATCATCATTTTCTGTGTAATTTTTATATGAAACTGAGGATATTGCATGTCTTTTGATACCAGATACCGTAAGAAACACAAGAATGTGGATATGAAGGCCATAAAGAATTGGGCGAGGCAGATTCTTCGAGGCTTAGTCTATCTCCATAGTCACAATCCACCCATTATTCATAGGGACTTAAAGTGCGATAATGTTTTTGTTAATGGAAATAATGGAGAAGTTAAAATTGGAGATTTAGGACTAGCAATTGTCATGCAGCAGCCTACTGCTCGAAGTGTTATTGGTAAGAAACTACTCTTTCCCCAAATACTAAATTCTGAACCAATGGACATAATATGAAACAGTATGGTTTTTATGTCCTTCCATTAGGTACTCCTGAATTCATGGCACCAGAGCTTTATGAAGAGGAATATAATGAACTCGTTGATGTTTATTCTTTCGGAATGTGCATGTTGGAGATGGTTACCGTTCAGTATCCTTACAGTGAATGCAAAAATCCAGCCCAAATTTATAAGAAAGTCACCTCTGTAAGTTCATTCACCAGTTTATCGTACCTCATCTCCAGGGTACCCCTTTCACAGAGTCTTTACCCTGATGCTCTATTTAAATCTTGATGAGCTTAGTTCTGCTGCAGGGCATAAAACCTGCTTCTCTCGGCAAGGTGAGTGACCCCCAAATTAAGGAATTCATTGAGAAATGCCTTGCTCCAGCGTCAGAGAGATTGTCAGCAACAGCACTTCTAAAAGACTCGTTCCTCCAATCTGAAAATCCCAAGGAACCAATACTCACTCCTTTGCAGTTCCATAACCAGAGCCCCAAATCTGGGCCGTTGTCCATGGAGATAGATTCTGACTATAAGCAACTTTCTTCAAGCACGTGTACAGGAAGCAACATCGAAAGTCCGAATTGGCCAGTCTCAGAGTATCAAAGTCCATTTCTAGAATATCAGAGGATGCATAAAAATAATAAGTTTAGATTGCGGGGGAAGAAAAATGATGAGAACTCAATATCATTGACCCTGCGCATCGCTGATTCACATGGTTAGTTAGAAATGCAAGCCAAAAAAGTGGGTTCTCTTACTGTTTTATGGTGTGATAATAACAGACTTGCTTTTTCTTGCAGGTCGAGTGAGAAATATACATTTTCTGTTTTACCTTGATACTGATACTGCACTATCAGTAGCCAGTGAAATGGTTGAACAACTTGAATTAGCGGATCATGACGTGGATTTCATTGCTGAGTTTATTGATTATCTCATTATGAAACTTCTACCCAGTTGGAAACCATCATCTGATTATTCCTCGAGTGGAGCAATAAGTCTCTATGATACATCCCCGAGAGTTGAGAATCACAATGCAGCAATGGGGTACCCATGGGATTCATTGCTTAACGACGTTTCATCTGATTTCATGATTGAGCAAGATGTTCCTGACATGAATACAAACCCTGAAGAAGGTTGCTTACAAGGCCACACTGATAACCATGGGATTCATGATGCCATTTCATCTGACTCCATGATTGAGCAAGATGTCCCTGAAACTGAGTACAAATCCTGAAGAAGACGATCCACAAGTCCATACGGAAGGCATGTCTGGTAACGCTGATAGTGATGTTTCTCATGGAGACTATCATTCTTCTCCAAGCTTGGCCAATTTGGAAGATCTAGAATCTCAAGCTTCAATTGATTCAGAAATACTGATTGAAGATACTCCACTAAAAGTTGAGAGCGCATCTGAAGCTGCTGATCAAAACATGGGTGGATGCTCTAAAGCCTTAAGTGAATATGCCTCTGAACTAGAACTAAGTGATGCACATGATGAAGGCAAAGCACAAATAAATGGTGGCATTGGCGATGAATGCATCCCAATGAATGACATTGGAGAGAGTTCAGAGTTGTCATTTCCCAATTTACTTGAAGCATCTAATATTATGAGCTTAGGAAGCAGCAGTAACTCTTCTGTGTCGTTAAGTGAGAGAGATCTTGATGCAGAGCTAAAGCTGGAACTTGAGGCAGTTGAGCAACAATATCAACAATGGTTTCAAGAGCTTTCTAGGATGAGAGAGGAGGCACTGGAATCAACCAAAAAGAGATGGTGGGCAAAAAAAAAGCTTGCGGTTCATTGACTCAGGAACTTCAACAATTTTTTTAGTTTATTCACTTGCTTTTTATGTTGTCCGTTCTCTTTCTTTAAGGGCTGTAAAAATATGGAGTGAAACCTCCTGTAAATTTTATGGATGCGACTCTTTTTTTGTGGAAGTCGCAATCCACTTGGGTATATGTTGCTGTGCTTTCGGAGAAAATTTCCTGTTGTTCGTCTGAGAGTGCACTTTGTATAGAATTTTCTAGATTTGTTTATCTATATATTATTTTTTGCTACTTATATTACTATTTCTTATAATGTACTGATCAAAATTGTAGATAAACAGGCGATCAGAAATTATATTGTATTGTCGTTACGGATCTCCACATGAATGAATGGTAGGACCCTAATTCTCATTTGGCATGTACTTACTTAAACTTTAAGCTTCTTCTAGCTGTTTTCGGCTTTCATAGAGTTCGTGTTTTAGATTGTATTGATGATACATCCATATTCATCACCAAACTTACTCTCTTACAACAAATTCATTTTTGTTAAACTATGGATTTATAAACACAGTCATTTGATGGTAGACAGAGATTTATGAATCCGATGGTAGATAGAGGTTTATAAAATCAATGCTTCGATTGGATAAGATTCATTAAAACATCAAAAAGGTGCTGACAAGAAGTAACTGAAATACTGATTATTAGTATCTAGAATTTCGAGAAATTGGCCGGTCCAAGATGCAATTCAACTTTATAATATTACACAAATAAATGGAATGGAGAAGACCAAATCCAAGAAACTCAGAACAGCCTTCTTATAATCCTTATCGTACACGCAAAATTTATTCAGAAGGTTTTCAATATTAAATGCTATTTCATAATTAAAAAATGTAAGATAGATTATCCCCTACTTGTGGAGTCCTTTTGAGATATTATTCTCATTGTACAGCTCAATGATCTTTATTCCTCCTTCCACGTATGTCCGCAACTTGGATTCAAGCACTTATAAAACCTTGTCTCTGGCTCATCAGCGGAAGGAATATGCTTTGACTCAAAAAGGGCCTTGTCATGTTGACACTTTGGGCACGTTGCTGCCATAACATGAGACAGAAGCAATATTCAGAATGTTAAAATAAAGTGAATAGAAATGCTCCTTCACAAATTATATATTGGAAAATGAGACAGCAATCCAAAACACAATAGAATATTAAATTAAAGAATTTCATAGGAAACTTTTGATTTGAGGTAGAGGTTTGACCCCCATGTTTATGCATTTCGTGCCCACCATAAAGCTTATGGAATCAAAGACATTGAACCAGTCTCAGAAGCATGTAATCACCATTACAACATGAAAATCCAATGTCTACACACATTATCTCCATTCACTTTATTTTTCAGCCTTTCAACTGTACCTTACTACACCATGTAATGAAGTCTCTACTTGTTTATCTTAACTCACCAAGTTACATAATGAACTCCTTCAATGTTCCCTCTAATTAAAGAAATGCTCAGGTCTATTCCCTTGAAAGAGGCCTTACGAAGATCACCAGGAATTTTAAGGATTCGGACACTGAGATAAACTTGGATCTAGACTTCTCTGTGTTATATTTGGAGGAAAGCAGGTGGGTTGAGAGAGGAACTTAGAGGAAGCAGAGATTCTATCTGACTTGTCCCAAGCATTGTAGTGACAACGCCCCTGACCTTAACGGATTCTCAATGGTCTTTCTGCAGGACAACTGGAACCTTGTCAAGGACCACGCTATGAAATTGTTTGATGAGTTCTATCCACATGGGAAATTCGTTACCTGTCTAATCTCTAAAAGCCACATTTGTAGTTCTCATTACCAAAGTCCAGGATGCTTGTGATCTGGTGTATTTTTGAGCTAAAGTCATGTGGCTGTACCTATAAGTGACTACTGGAGGCTTTGGCTGCTCAGTAAGGTAAAGGAAAAGTTATTGCAAATCACAATTTACATCTCCAGAAGGGAAATGGATATTGATGTTGTTTTGATGGTTATTAAAGTGGCAGAATATGTCAAAAAGAGAGGCAGGGTTGGGGTTTTCTGCAAGCTAGATGCGAAGAAGAAATGTTGGAACTTTTATTCTATTTGTTCCATTATCTAGGCTCAGGGAAGAGATGTTATAGGGCGGATTAGGTGTTGTGTCTCTTTTGCTTCTTCTGTTTCTATCATTAATGGGCCACCTTCCTCTTTCTTGAACTCATCAAGGGCCTTAAGGCAAAGAGGACCACTTTCCCCTTACCCATCAAATATTTGACCTTCCTCTGGGTACGGAAGCAAGGAAGGGGATTTGGGAGCCCATCAATAAGCAGAATACAAAAGAGGCAAGCTGGTTAGAGAATAAGGTACCTCCCAAAAGGTGGTAGACTTATGTTTTACACTTTTTTAGGTGTCTGAGACTCGTTAACAACAATGCCTTCTCATCATCTCATTCTCCCTACTTCCTCACTTTGATTATCAAGACCTGCCATATTACTTTAGATTCCTGGAAGCCAAACTCCAATTTGTTATTTCACAAAACACAACATTTAGTGTGAATGAAATGTCGTAACAAGGGTCTTACTGCTTAGTTTTAGCAGAAAACCGAAAAGAGATGAAACCTTTCATACGAACATGACAGAAAAGAACAATGAAAACAGGGAATCCTGCAAAATAAGTTCTTTTTCATAAGAACAAAAGAACAGGTAAATACAGTCCATTTGCATTATCCCGAACTCCTCAGCTAAACACCAATACGACAGATATAACAAAAAAATCAAACAGATTAGCATATCCCACCCATGGTGGAATAATTAAACACAAGAAACTAACCTTCAGTTTTGGCTTTGCCCTTCAGCATGTCCTCTTGAGTGTGAGCGGACTCACCCTCTTTCCTAACTAGCTTAGTCTTTCTCCTTATTTTAACCTATTAAGACAAAATAAAATGCCCACAATTCAATAACAGAGATCAATAGTTATCCCTTAAACAATATCAAGAAACATCTTCTAAAAAACAACTAACTAGCAACTGCAGATACACACACATATGCAGACAAAAACATTTAGCTATGAATACCTTGTCCTCAATATAAGCAACGTAGGGACATGCCGGGCAGAAGAATCTGCAATTGCGCTCTCGCCTCTCGTACAGCAACAAGTTCCCACAAGTTGGGCAAAATTCCATTGCTTATTTTACAAAAGGAAAAAAAAAAAGCGCTTTCGAACTTTCTAACTCAGCACAACTACATTGTCAATAGATTACATTAAACAAAATATCATATTACAGAAAGGGTAAATACGCATTTAAAGTAAAAGAAATCGAGAGACGAATTACATACACAGGCCGAAGGAAGATTCGCATCAATGGATTTCCGAGTCGGTACAATGGCAATTGATGAGTTCAAGAAACCCTAATCCGGTTTTCTCGCTTGGGGTTGAGTTCGTCTTTCGGGCTAATAAACAGTTTCCAGTTTCCAATTTAGAGGTTCCAGGGACAGTTGTTTACAGTTTTCGGCACTTAAGCTCTGTTTCCTTTTCCTTCATCATTTACTACCTTTTAGTTTTACAATATTAGAAAACTACCCCCAACTTTTGAATTTTTGTTATGTCTCCCAAATTGAAAAGTAAGTTTTCTTTTTTGAAACTGATAATTTTTTTATGGACCCAAATGAAAAGTAAGTTAATGTAGTGCTTGTTTTGTTACGTAGGGCTTATGTCAAAATAGAAAAGTGAGCATTTGTTTTTTTTACTAAAATATCTATATCAAAAATTATAAAAACTTTTGTTGTGAAAATTAATCCCAAATTCGCACACAATATTACACAAAGTAATGAGTAAAAAAAGAAAATACAAAATTTACTTAGTTCGACAAAGATATCTACGTTTACGAATAAGAATGAGAAGAAATTTTTTCACTATCATAAAAAATCAAAATACATCAAATCACTTAAGTGATAATGTGACACCCCAAACCCGGTTTGAGACGTAATTTCTACTCAGGTCATTTTCATACAATAGGCTCGCAGAATATACATAAATTTAACATACAACCTAACATTTTATATGATATATATAGTTGTTATATATATAGCACATGATATTAAAATTTAGAGTTTAACAAAACAAAACGATTTTTTTTTGAATATGCACAAAATATACATAACAGGAACCCTTTTACAGGTTCTACTCGTCTGACAGCGGTTATGACTCTTCTTTTTCTTATGAAAAATATCATAGTGAAATTTAATGAGTTTCACCGGCTCAATAAGTATTTTTGTTCTTTCAAACCTAGATAAGATTTTATGCAAAAACATTCAATATGAGACAAATACAGTAATAATGTTTTCAATGCAAAATTTATTTGTAATTTTTATCATTTTCTAAATCAGAATTTGCTTATTAAATACAATTATTTTGGACATTCTAGTTTCATATGTTTATGATGATTTCTAAATTTTATTCGAATATCATTTACAACCTCGAAGTACAACTACATACACTCGAAAGAACATATATACACTCGAATATCATTCATAATCTCGAAATATAACAACATACGCTCAAAATATCATATATACACTCGAAAGATCATCTCTAAAATTTCATCACGCGAGTCGTTTATGTTGTCGTCGAGAAGAGGCGAAATGAATTTTTCCATCGCATGGATAACACACACAAAATCTCACAATGACCATAACAGTTACGTTTGCTGGGTGACCCACACTCATAAACACTTATTCACATCTGGAATAGATTTCAAACTCTATCCATGTGCAGGTTCACCATGCTTGCTGAACTTCAGCCACACACACACACTCCCCTTATCGATTCAAACTAAACGAGAAGGTATTTCAGGGTCCATACCCTATTCACTTGCATCCTCTCCTTTTCTAATTTTTATTTACTTCCCTCTTATTCTATTTTTCTCTTAAATTTTATCTAAATTAATCGTTTCGTAACTATAATTACTTCCCTTCTATTTTTATTCATTTTCTTACGTTATTTTATTTTCTTTTTCTCAACCTTCCGCTTAATTGGTGATTTCTTTTAAATTTAAAATTTATTTCTTATCACCAGTTCAAGTATTCCTCAGTTCTTAATTTTTTTCTGGTTTCCATCTCCTCATAAATTCCAAACATATTAGAGTTCACTTGTCATAGGTCCGGTTTTTGTTCTTCATCAAAAAATCGAGTCAATATATGTTCTATGTTTAAAACACACACAAATTAATAATATACATGCATTAATTCAAAATCTTATCTAGGTTCATAATAAAAAATACTTACAACTCACAACGATCTTCCCAAATCTGCTTGAACGTCCTAGTTCATTGTACACACACATGGCACAAATTAATTAATGCAATTTAAATATTAAACAGTGACTAAATTTGACCAAAATTAT
>NW_019014596.1:1061789-1075911 GCF_000150535.2 Carica papaya
GAACCAATTCATGCCTGGAAAGAAAAACCAATTGTGTTTTGGAGAGCTAAGAAAACCGCAGGATAACTAAGCCACTGTTATTTCTGTTTAACTGGCTAGTGCATCAAAATTATAAACAAGAACTAAAACTAGAATAAAAAATAAATGTCAACCAGGATGAGCATACTAAAAAATTATATACGCTTTGCTTTTAGTGACTTCCAAGGATCAATTGGAATTTAATTGGGCAGTAAACAGAAGAGTGAAAAAGTTGTTTCCTTTACAACTTCACTCCTCAGGGCATAAAGGATTTTCACAAAAAAAAAAAAAAAAAAAAAAAACCCAATCCAATCTCGGCAGCAAATCTTATACTCTAAAGAAAACCTACTGTTGAGCCTCATATCCATGTCTTCTTAAGCGAGTACTAACACAACCACATGTACGACTCATGTAAAGCATTAAATTGAAATAGAAAACAAGAATAGCAACTGTTAGAGTACATAGTAGGGTCTGAATTCAAGATAAGGGGCTGATGAAGCTCAAAATGAACCCCTGCATGTATGTTGACAAAACACGGCAAGCAGACCAACTCGGTCAACAAGGTCATACACGTCTAGTTGCTCCATAACAAAGGTTTCTACTAATCCTTGAGCAGAAAGTGAGCAAGAGAAAAAGAGAGAGAACCTGAGAGAAACGAAGCTAAAGCCTACGATAATTCATCAGGCAGCCTCCCAGGGGAGAGTATTTTCCAGGAAATTAGGAACAGGGATTTTCCGAGAAAGGAAAAAACAGTGATCGCTTGCGACGCTAGAGAGCTGCCGTACCCCAAGGGGCAATTGTCTTTGGACTGAATTTCTTTTTTCGTCCCAAAAAATAAAAACCCAAAAGGAAAAATGATTGAACAGAAAGACGCGTCTTAAGTTTTATAGTTCAGTAATTATTTTCTTTTTCAAACTCGAGCTTTGACCTTTCTGGGAAGGGGGTCAATCCCAACTTTCAACCAAAAAGGAAGATCATTTTATATGTTCTGTTTTCTGCATTACAAAAAAAGAACTCATCAGGGGAAAAAGAAGCAGAGTAATTCTGAAATCCCCAGTTGAATTCAGGAAAGAACTTTGGTGAATCTTCTTTTTGTTTTCTCTAAAAAATAGTAATTTTCTGATTTCTATATAATGCTACCGGATGCTTACCTCTTTATCTCTCCATTAACATCGAGTGCGGGTTCGACCCACATTGACTATTCATCAAAACATAGAAAAAAGGTGCTAAAGGATTCATTCATAAATATAGTGGAGAAAGTTCACTCAAACCAAAGAATTAATCAGTTTGGAATAAGTTCTATTTCAAAATTTTGTTTTCTTATCATTTTATTTAATTACTAGCATATTTTTATGTACTAAGATCAAAATTTGTTGATAAAATCACTTGTACTACTTAATTATTTTTTTAAAAAAGTACAAAACTTTTTAATATTATTACAATCAAATTTAAATTATCTAACTTAAATAAGGGATATCCTTGCCACTATGATAATATGTGAAATTTTTTATTACAATAGAAGTAAAAATAACTTGGATTATTCAAGAATCGAATTCTATTTGTTTTATTAGAAGAAAATATTAATAAAATTTTATAAAATAATTTTACAAAATTTAACCAATTGTCTTGATTCCATAATATCATTGAGAAATATGAATTTTTATTATCAAAAGATTTTTTGCTCTTTCGAATATGAAATGAGTCAATCATCTACTTTAATATCTTATTGAACAAAAATAATGATATTATTCCTTTATTAATCAAGAATTTTGATTTTTAAAATATTATAAAAAATGTTTCAATTTTTTTAAATGAATGATTTGAAAATCTATTGATTCTAACAATTGATTGCAGAGTTGATCGTTTAGATATTTCGATTCATAAATATAGATTTCAAACTTATAAATGAAGATATTCTCGAAATTGATTAAAAAAAAAGTGAATTATACAAAAAAAAAAACATGGATGAAAAAGAAATAACTATTTGTTATTGATGAAAGCTTACTAGTTGTTAATTTTTTTTTTTTTTTAAAAAATTTGTAAAAGTATTTATCTATATTTTTAGTTTTGATATTAGATCTTATTATAAATTCTTCAAGCAAAAGAATGACTATTTAGTTATTAGATTTCTTCAACCTTTCCTAAATTGCAAAATTGATTTTCAATGCTCATAGGTCTACGAACTTCAAAATTAAAGTAAACAGTCTTCGTATATGAAAGAAAAATCAAAGTGGTTATGTTAAAGAATTGGTCAATTATGAAGTAAAACAAAAGAGAGTTTGTTCAAATATTTGTTATCTTATACAAAATTGAAGGCAACTTTGTGGGTAATTCCAAACACGTTATCTTCTCCGGACATGTTGTTGGCAGAAGAACCCAAAACCAGTTTAGTCCCAATCGTCATCTCTCCAGAAATCCTATCAAATTCCTGCAGTACCTCAACTATCATCTCCGTCTTCTTCCTCTCAATCAACATCTTCGTTAAACCCACCAAATACCTATTAAACTTATATTTCTTCCCCACCATCTTCACCAATTTCCCCTTCTCTTTATCACCCACGACCTGGTCTACCAACACGGCTTGAACTTGCTCATTGTTCAACAACTTCTTTACGTCCTCTTGGATCACCTGGAGACATGTGTTGGATTGAGCTATGTCTATGAGAGCCGCAGCGTAGCCGGTGGCGGGTTTTTTATGGGTATGATGAGGAGATGAGTGTAGAGTTGATACGACGTGAGAGGAAGGGAAGGAGTGGGCGGAAGCAGTGAGATTATGGTGCGGGAAAGTTGTGGAAATCGAATTGGGTCTTGAGGAGCAGGATTGGTGAGATGTAACAGGAGATTTGAAGTGCGAGAAGTCACGAGGTGTGAGATGAAAGCTAGAAAAACTGAGAGTTGAAATGGAGCCTGAGAGAGTATCCATGGCGATTGTTTGGTTTGTGTTGTGGGGAAGAGGGGAGCTTGGGGTTGTTTTCTTGTGGGAGAAAGAGATACGATACGATATTAGCCACTAGAAATGTAGGATTATTGATGACTGCTGGTTTTCAATCACATTGGTACACAAAAAATACTGTATGGTGACAAAATTAAAGTGAGAAAAAGAATTTTATCAAAATCAATTACTATCAATTATAAAATATAAAAATATCAATTAAAATTATTGAAAATTCACCGTACATCATGACAAAAGTTTACTACTAATCATTTTTTGATTAGATAATTAATATTTTTACATTTTCTATAAAATGTTTAGATATGTGCTTATGTTAGAAAGTAATTTTTAGTTTTTTAATTAAAAAATTATATTATTATTAATATGCATATATTTTTTTGCACCAGAAATTTTCTTTTTTATTTTTATTTAAGAGTTGTTATATGATTTCATATTTTTTTAAAAAAATAATTAGAAAAATTAACAAATTCTTTCTTTTTAAAAAACATAAAAAATTCGTCACGATAATAATGATAATGGTAATTCCACGATTTATAATAAAAATACATGTCATTCTGAAATAGAATTTATAATTTATTATTTTTCGTACATTAGTTAAACTTATAAATTTTATTAATCTTATCATCGGAAAATTAAAATACTGATGGTTAAAATATGATTTGATTGCAATAAAAGGACTTAAAGGCAAAAAAAAAAAAAGAAGATTTGATATAAATAGAAATAAACTAACAGCAGTAGTACTGGAGAGGAAGCAGAGTCTCATGGCATGTTGGTTTTGCGATCCCAAAGGAAGATTATTCACTAGTGGGAAGATAGAGCTCCAGCCCACAATGTCTCCCAGATCTTGTAATACAACCAATTATTTTCTTTTATTGATTCCTAGTTGTTAAAAATACCAAATTCCAATTTCAGAGAGAGAGAGAGAAAAAAAAAAAAGAAAAAAGAAAGAACAAATATTTAACTCTCCAGCTTTGCTTTAAAATAAAGCACAACCCAGTAGAAAAGGTAAATAAAAGAGGCAGATCAGACAATAGTATTATATAGAGTATTGTCAAATATTTTATAGTAACTTGAGAAAATTTCCGGTATTTGACACATTAAATTCATCTGTATTCCTAAATTGCAGCATTGATTGATACAGAGCAATGTAGTTTCCCAAGGGGATCAAGGGCCCTAACCATAATTCTTGAGGATGTTAATGCACCCAATTTTTGTCGGTGTAAAATTTTTAATACATACTATACCCAAAAATTAAATCAATGTAGTACCATTTGGAAATACATTATATTCGTATATAAATTTAACTTTATAAAAGGAAGAAATAGATGTATACTTACCCTCTTTCAATGTCTACCTCTCCATTCCATGCTCTACCTACCAAAACATCTAATAAACTGCTTAGCAAAATCCATGGTTTAACGACAAATCACTTTTGCTTTATGTGATTATAAGTAGCATCAAACCCACCTAAAAAATCATTAGTAGTGGGCTAATCCCGGGCGTTATGCCTCTAATTAAGACATGGTGGGGGCTACGGGTGGCCGATTCCTCTCATTAATCCCATTTTTAATACTTGCTTACCTTAATATGCAAAAATCAAAACACTACTTCAATAAGATTTTTGAGTTTTCACAGGATGTTGACTACTTGTCATTAATATGTTAAACTAACTCCCTCCCTCTAAATTATATAAAAAAAAAACTAACTATGACAACAATAATATATATACATATATGCGCTGCAGACTCATGAATCATTTAAAGAGGCGACAAGTACATGACCGTATTCTCTAACTCCATTCATCCTGTTCGTTCTTTTTCTCATTTTCTTTTTACTCCCTCCAACTTACCACAACACTAAAAGCCAAGAATACCCACAACCCAGATTCATTATATAATGATATATCAGTTCTAGTTGTAGAACAAACAAGGGTGTCATTTCTTTTTTTTTTTTTTTTTTTTGTTTTTTTGTTTTTACTGTATTCGTGTGTGTGGTTGGAGTAACTAAAGATGAATCAGGAAATGAATGGATTAGTGGAGAATCAAGCAGGGATTAATGGAAGAAGGGAAAGTTTTCCTGAGAAAATAGATTATGTGTTCAAGATTGTGGTGATTGGTGACTCAGCTGTGGGGAAGACTCAGATACTGTCTAGATTCACCAGGAATAACTTCTGCTTTGACTCAAAGTCCACCATTGGCGTTGAGTTCCAAACCAGGACGGTCACCATTAAGGGAAAAGTCGTCAAGGCCCAGATCTGGGATACTGCAGGCCAAGAAAGGTTCCTTCTCTCCCTCTTCCTTCTAATCATTTTCTCTATCTTACTTATAACAATTAATCACAAAGTTAGAATATCTGTTAATGATTTGATTATGAAATGATGAAAGTAAAGGTACCGAGCAGTTACAAGTGCGTATTACAGAGGATCAGTGGGGGCAATGCTGGTGTACGATATCACGAGACGGCAGTCGTTCGATCATGTGGCGAGGTGGGTTGATGAACTGAGGGCCCACGCTGATAACTCCATCGTGATTATGCTGATCGGGAACAAGGCGGATCTGGTGGAGTCGAGGGTAGTTCCGACGGAAGACGCGGTTGAATTTGCAGAGGATCAAGGGCTCTTCTATTCTGAAACATCTGCTTTGAGCGGTGACAATGTGGAGACTGCGTTTTTCAGGTTGCTGGAGGAGATATACGGCGTCGTAGTATCCAAAAAAGCTTTGGCATGTGGAGATGGGAAAGTTAATGGTGGTGACGGTTCGGTGCTTAAAGGCTCCAAAATTGATATTATTTCTGGGTATGATGTGGAGATTAGTGAGCTGAAGAAGCTATCTCCCTGCTCGTGCTGATACATTTATATATACATATATACATATATATATATATATATATTTCAGGCTTTATCATATTTGGGTTTTGTATCTGTGTCTTGTCTGTATCTAATTCAGACACAAATACACACGGCATATATATTTATATATATGTGAGATGCTTCTAATTATAAAATTAATAGGGATTAGAATCTGTATCAATGTTTTGGTATAATCTGATTAATGTTATAGGCCCAAAGGAATTGGGTTATTCTTTTTAGTGTCAACAGTTGTTTTCTTAAATAAAAATGCGTTCATTTTGTGAGACTCTCCATACCTTTCTAAAGTTGCAAAAGAAATACCAAAATCAAGGAATTTTAAAAATTCATCAAGCCAAAATCAAAATCATACCTTCCAAATTTCCGAACCAAGAGCATATCTTCCTAAAATAGTATATTCATATGTGGAAAAAAATCAAGGGAGATCATGAACAAATTATGGACATTTATTATTGAAAAAATTAGTTAGTTCAGCTTTTGGACGAGTCAAATGATAATATCTGTTAGTGATTTGAATAAATCTATTTTTTTAGAATTAGTTATATGTTTTCCTATTCTTTTGACACATTAGTAAATGCGTAAAACGTGACTGCAATTTAATCTCTTTTGTAAGGCTATATATATGGCCAAGTCACTATCTTAATGGTGTAAGCTTTTCTCTCTAATTTCCAGTTTATTTGTGTTAAGTAGAAAGCTATTTTAACACATGGTATAAAAGCCACATCATAGTGGCCTAATTGAAATTAAGAAGCAGTAGTTTTCTTAAAGTTTAACAAAGAAAATATGGCAATAGATGGTGGATTTGTGTAACCAGCAATACCAAAACTTGATAAACATTATGATCACTGGTGTATGCTTATGGAAAATTTCCTATGATTAAAGGAATATTGGGGTATTGTGGAAGATAGAATCCCTACAACAATAGAAAAAGTTCAACTCACTGAAGTATAAAAAAAGTGATTGATGATACAAAGTTAAAAATTTGAAAGAAAAGACTTATCTCTTCCAAGCCATAGATCGATCAATTTTGGAAACCATTTTAAACAAAGATACACCTAAAAATATTTAGAATTCTTTAAAGTAGAAATATTAAGGGACAACACAGGTTCAACGAGCACAGTGACAGGTTCTTTAGAAGGAGTTTGAGATGTTGAATATGAAGGAAGGAGAATATCTTTGCTTGGACTCTTACTATGGTTAAAAAGTTGAGAGCTAATAAAGGGAATATGAGAGATGTAACTATCATTGAAAAGATTTTGAGATCTATGACATCCAAATATGATTATGTGGTGTGTTATATTAAAGAATAGAATGATTTAGATGCCCTTACTATTGATGAGTTACAAAATAGTCTTTTAGTGCATGAACAATGTATGAAGGCTCATCTTATGGAAGAGCAGGCATTGAAGGTCATTGTTGGAGAGTCTTCAGGAGAAAGAGAATGAGGTTGAGGTCGTGGTGGAATGTGAGGTCGTGGAAGAGGAGGTGTGCGCAGTTTTAAAACCATTGTTGAATGTTATAATTGCCATAAACTTGGACATTTTCAGTATGAATGTCCATAAACTTAGACATTTTCAGTATGAATGTCCAAAGGAGACATAAGCAAGAGCAAACTATGTGGAAGATAGTGAAGAGATGTTGTTAATAGCGTATACAAACGATAAGAAAGTGAACAAAAAAAATAATGGTCTCTTGATTCTTAATATAGTAATCATATGTGTGGCAAGAAGGAGATTTTCTTAGATTTTGATGAAAATTTCAGGGAGAAAATGAAACTAAGAGATAACTTGAGTATGAATGTGATGGGTAAAGATAATGTGCGAATGTTGATAAATGGTCTTGTATAAGTTATAACAGGTGTATTTTATGTTCGAGGATCAAAAAACAACTTAATAAGCATTGTTCAATTAGTTGAGAAGGGACTTGCAATCCTTATACAATAACAAATATGCAAAATCTATCATTTAGAGAAAGGCTTGATTATGGAGGTCAAAATGTCTTCAAACTGAATGTTTAAGTTGTTTGCTCAAATACAATTGAAGGAGGAAACTTGTTTTAATTCTCTCATAAAAGATCCAACTCAACTTTGGCATTGTAGATATGGTCATCTAAGCTTCAGCAGTTTGAAACTTCTCTAATAAAAGGGAATGGTGAGAGGACTGCCTTGCTTTGAAACTTATGAAAATATGTAAGGATTTTTTTGTGGGAAAAAAACATAGAGATCCATTTTCCAAGGAAGACACTCTGAGAGCTTCTCAAATTCTTGAATTGGTACATGTTGATATATGTGGGCCAATCAGTCCTACATCTGATAACAATAAAAGGTATATGATCAGATTTATTGATGACTATAGTCGTAAAGTTTAATTTTATTTCTTAACTGAAAAATAAGAAGCTTTTATTATTTTTTAAAAAATATAAGATTCGTGTTAAAAAAGAGACAAATTTAACTATAAAATATCTTTATACTGATCGTGGGGATAAGTTCACCTCGATTGAATTTACTAACTTTTACAGTAAGAATGGTATCCGAAGAAAACTAACAGCTTCATATAGCCCTCAACAAAATGGTGTCGCAGAGAAAAAAAATCGAATTATCATAAATATGGTTCAAATTATGCTATCAGGACAGAAGATTCCCAAAACTTTCTGGCCAGAAGCTATAAACTGATCAGTTTATATTCTCAATAGAATCCAATGCTTATAGTGAAAAATAGAGCTCTAGAAGAAGCTTAGAGCGGATCTAAGCTATTTGTAGACCATTTCAGGGTGTTTGGATGCCTATGTCATGCTCATATTTCTGATTCTAAAAGGATAAAGCTTGATGACAAGAGTGCAAGATATTTTTCTTAGAGTTAATGAGGAGTCAAAGGCATATAGATTATATGATCCTATTTTAAAAAATCATAATAAGCGGAGATGTAGTATTTGAAGAAAACAACAATTGGGATTGGGACAAAAGTCATGAAGAATTTATTTTGGTTGACTTCGATTATAGCAACAATGAAAATGAACTAGATGTAGCTGTTAGAGATGAGAATGAAGCTGAAAATAATGGTTGCGTCAACGTTGAGGAACTTGAATTAATAAATGAATTAAATGAAGATAATTCATCTAGTTTTGGTGAAAGATCTTCACTTTAGATTTGTTACGACAGGTTAAGAAGGCAACCGAATTGGATGGATGATGATGTAAGTGGAAAAGGTTTATCTGAGGAAGAAGACATGGCATACTCAGCTATGTTTGCAATGAATGATCCAATTCTCTTTGAAGAGGCGAAAAAAGAGGTGTATTTGAGAGTATGGAAATTGAAGCAAAAACAAAAAAAATTATAATTAGGAAGTAATGAATTTACCTACCGAGGCAAAAAAGGTCAGTGTGAAATGGCTAGATAAAATGAAGCTCAATGAAAATGGCGAAGTGGGGAAGTATAAAGCTCGTTTAGTTACAAAGGGCTATGGTCAAAAGTATGGTGTGGTTTATAAAAGTTTTTACACTTATAACACGTTTGGAGATAGTTCAAATAGTGATCTCTCTTGTAGCTTAGAAAGGGTGGCCAATTTTTCTTCTGTTTTTTAGTCCTAGAGAAAATAAATGTCCGTTTATTATACAACCATCTTGTCTTAAATAATTTGATAACTAACTTCCAATAGAAAATAACAATCTTGTCTTCTCTCTCTAAACAAATAGTTGACTACTAACTTCCAATAGAAAATAACGATCTTGTCTTCTTTCTCTAAACAAATAATTGATGAAAAATGGCATAGACTAATTATTGAGAAGCGCACACAAGTTGGTGTTTGTCCCTTGAGTGAGAAAGATAATCTTCTCCTCATTTTCTTGAAAACAAGTGTTGCTGGTAAGAAAACAAGCTTAGCATAAGGAATAGTTTAACTGGTTCCGTTCATGATCCCAGCATGGCTTCCCCTCTTGCTGCTGCTCTCTGTTCTGCTAGTAGTGATGAAGAAAGTGATGGAGTCAAAAAAGCAGCATCCTCCAGGGCTGCCCCTCATTGTTAATATGCACCAACTTGGCGGACTTCGTTATCAATCTCTGTGGTAGATGTCAAAGAAATACGATCCTGTAGTCTGATTGAAGCTAGGAAGTGTATCTTTCGTTGTCGTTTCCTCAGCCGAAACTGCAAGACAGATTCTCAAAGTTCACGAGACTTGCAACCAACCCAACTTGTTAGCCACATGCATTTTCTCTTACAATTATCTCGATACAGGTTTTACTCCTTTTGGCCAATACTGGAAAGAGGTCCGCAAGATTAGCGTCCATGAGCTTTTCAGCAACAGTAGAGTCCAGTCATTTAGGTACATTAGAGAGGAAGATGTTGCTTCACTCATTCAATCAATCTCCCAATCTGCTGCTTTTAAGTCCCCTGTGGATTTAACCGAGAAGCTGTTTTTCCTTATAGCGAATATGGTTTGGAGGGTTGCATTTTGAGGCAAATTTGAGAAGAATAAATGCGAGAGCGGCGCGTTTCAAAGGAATGTCAAGGAAATGACATCACTTATGGGATCTTTCGCTGCTTCTGATTTCCTTTCCCTATGTTGGATGGATTGTTGATAGGCTCACGGGTCTCCCTGGTAGACTCCGAAAGAATGCACAAGCACTGGATGCTTTTCTGCAAGAGACAATTGATAAATATGAAGGACATAAAGTAGAAGAAGGGAACGAGGATATCATTGATGTGCTCTTAAAGATAGAGAAGCAGCAGAAGGAACAAGGTTCTTTTACTCTCACAAAAAGTCATATCAAAGAAATCCTCATGGTAGATATAACCTTTTTCTGACTCCATCTCCTTAATTTCAACAACATTATTAGTAATGTCCATTAATACTGAAAATACACGCGTCTGTATACTCTGCCTGCTGCTTGCATTAACATTTAAAATACACGTGTCAGAATATATACGTAGGTGGAATTGATAGTTTGCAAATCACCATGTATGAGCGTTGGCAGAGCTTATGAGGAGCCCAAAAGTGATGAAGAAAGTACAAGCTGAGATTAGAGATTTAATCAGAAACAAAGGAGAAGTCAAGGAAGATGATGTTGAAAAACTTGAATTCCTGAACATGTGGTGAAAGAGACCTGGAGACTTCACCCACCAGGTCCACTTCTAACTCTAAGAGAGGTCACGTTCGGATTTGAGGTCAACGGTTACAAGATATACCCAAAGACCAGAATCCATGTTAACGTATGGGCCATCGGACGAGATCCCAAGATTTGGAAGGACCTAGAAAAGTTTTTGCCGGAGAGATTTGCAGGAAGCTTGATTGATTTCAACGGACAACACTTTGAGTTGTTGACGTTCGGTGGAGGATGCACAGGTTGTCCCGGTATGAACATCGCATACACAACGCTGCGACTTGCACTTGCAAATCTTTTATATCATTTTGATTGGAAATTACCAGAAGGGTTGAGCAAGAAAGATATCAACATGGAGGAAGCTTAGGGTATCACCGCTCGCAAGAAGACTCATATTGTGCTTGTTCCTATTGCCAACGTCTGATCTTCTCAAAACACATCCATTCTCAATGGTCCGCACTGTAGAATTAATTTGTGAGCTTTTTCATTTGTGTAAATCCTTGCATTGAAGTTTCATTTTGGTTTTCTTCTTTCAGCAGCAAATGTTATGGTTTCATTGTAGTTCAAATATCATAATTTTGTCATTTTACCTGAAAACATTACTTCTAGAGTACTTGTTAAAAAATAGAGGCCGATGACACTAAACAAAAATGGGAATGCTGGAAAATAAAGATACCTTGTATCCAAAAAAAAAAAAAAGAGCTGAAAAACTTACTTACATTCAACTAAATATCACTCTTAAATAGATAAATTTCTAATTACTTATCGTAAAAAAGTAATCAACTAATTTAATACTGACAATCAACTAATTAACTAGTTCAAATACAATAAATTATCCACTAACTAATTAATAATTCCAAGATAATAAATTATTTTTATAATAACTAATTAATTTCTACATTAAATCTCTATCAGTACAATCATATATGTTATGAAATTTTAATTTTTTCTTTTAAATTTAATTTGTTTTTCCGTTAATTAACTTACCCATATATATTTATGCCTAAAAGATTATACTTATATTTTTTGTTATGACCTTCTAGCTAGATTTTAGATATGTTAATCACTATTAAATGGTTACTTATTTTTCATGTTTTTGAATAACCTCCATAATAATTTTTAAATTTCTATTTCTGTTATTTTAATTATAGAATGATAACACTGTAATAATTTTTTGGATACGTTATCGTATAGTATTGTAAGAATCAATTTAATATTTTATTTTTTTGAATAAAAGAAAAAATATAAGAAATATATTAATTTAGTGATATTATGCTATATATACCATATACAAAATTATATATGAATTTTATTATGAAAACTTATGTAGTGTTTCTTAAAAAATAAGGGTAGAAGTACAATTTTGTTAATGTTCATTTGATTTATTATGGTAGATTCACATTCAAAATATTTGGGCTTTATAATAATATGTAAAGAACTAATACTTAATAGAAAATAAAATATTGGATTAATAAAATAATAGTGGAAACAATTGAGAGTTTGAGGTTTATATTTCTTGTATAACAAATCTGAATGTCTAATAGGGTTACGTGAATTTTCTTTATAGGAAATAAAAATATAACTAAAATCCTATAGGGTCAACCTCCGCTGGGCAACTCTAATGGAATACGGGAGGTAACTTTTAATCGCAACATTCTTACTGTTCAAGATCCGGATCTTGGTCTTCTTAATTTAAAATAGTTAAATAAAGGAGATGAGTTATACTAACTCAGTAAAAATCTCAACGTTTAATACTGGTACAGAAGATTAAAGATTAGTAAAAATCATAAAATAAGCAATGAAGCCATTTTTTTTATAAATAAATTCATTTAATGTAAAAAAAAAACATAAACTTCATACTCACCCTTTTTAAGTTTCCAAATTCAACTTATGAAAACAATAATTACGATAACAATTTATTACACATTTAAAGGAACAATAATCTTAAACGTTACATTTTTACTTACTTAACAATACCCCTGAGGGTCCATGGGGGTTCCCTCTATGCGTTAACTCAATATCCAATTTGTCAATTAACCGGCCGTTCTCATACTCCATTCGGTATGAGGGTTAAGAATATTTTCCAACCCTTTC
Organism: Carica papaya; assembly: GCF_000150535.2. Next base: position 1,074,815 of record NW_019014596.1, read on the forward strand.
CGGTATGGGATGTCTTAGTCTCATCCAATTGAGATAATGTTTACGGTAGGGTTAGCCCTATGTATCGGGTCCATAGACCATTTTTCATTATACTCGGTAAGCCTTTTATACACATATTCACGTCATCAACCAATCACCAATTACACACAAACATATCATATTTCCAGATCTATGAAACGAAATTTAAACAGATAATAAAAATTGATACTTTAATAATTAAGAAAAATATTATTAGGGTATTTATTTCAAATCAATCAACAACTGAGAATAACGGTTAAGAAATCAATAACGAGAGGACAAATATATCTATGAATTAAAGTGCACGTGGTAAGCAACAATAACGACTTAGTAATGAACGGGATATATAAAATAAACAATTCGTACTGACCGATTACCGGCTCCACTAGTGACCTATATTTAATTAATTAAAAATTTATGATATTCACAAATTACATCGTTATTATATATTAAATTTTAATTAATCGTAACGGAAAAAAGAGTGAGAGATTCTTACCTTGAGTCGATATTCGAAACACTACCTTTTCACTACACTTTCTGGTGGTTTTCAGGTTTCTTGGATTTTTTCTACAGAAATAAAAAATACACGTCACATATTCCAAAATACCTCAAAAGACAAAAAATAAACATTTTAAAGTTTTCTAGCTACGTTAGGGTTTCGGCACAGAGGCGCTGCTGTGCTCCGGTGCCAACTCTACTGCCCACGACGATGTCTCCTCTCGACTTGGCCATTTTTGGCTGATTTTGTACTAAAATCTACAAAAAACGAGGTTAGATGGCCTTTGTTGGCTAGAAAAGAAAAAAATCGAAATGTTACCAGTAGAGAGACTTTCCGGTGTGGTAGCTTCGTTGTTCATCTCTTGTGGTCGGGGATTCTCTTTGGTCGACCTGCACTAGAAAAAGATTAGGAACACAATGGTCAAAAGATTGAAGGGAATGAAAACTGGGATCGGGCTCACCAAAGCGGTTTTTTGGGTCACAGTTGTGGCGGCTCAGCCGAGCTCCGCTCTTGATTTTCAACTTCTCTTTTAGTTTTTTGGCTCCGATATGGGTGTGGGGAGGCTTGAAATAAAATCCAA
>NW_019014596.1:1079106-1098542 GCF_000150535.2 Carica papaya
ATGAAAGCAATAATTAAGATAGCAATTTATTACACATTTAAAGGAACTATAATCGAAAACATTATATTTTTACCTACTTACCGGTACCCCTGGGCTGAAGAGGGAATGGATCTAGGCTGTCCTTGCGCACAGGAGGAATATGTTCTTTCAATAATCTTCGTTCAGTTTTAAATGAAGTGGTCTCAAATTCATACTTTTCTTATAACCATTATTGTTAATTAAAATTAATTCTAATATAATTCTAGTAGTTGTTGTAACAGCCAATAATTTCTTTTATTTTTATTTTTATTTTTTATATAGTTATTTATTTATTTAATTTATTTTAATTTCTTTTATTTTAATTTAATAAAAAAATGGGTGAAAATTTGGGTTTTGAGGGTATTTTTGAAAGAAAAATCGAAAATCAGAGGTCAAAACGCAATTTAGAAAAATTACACCACGTAAGATGTCCTGTCAGCAGCCCTGACCAACCAGGACGCACCAGGTGGCAAAGGCGTTGACATGAGAGGCCATGCGAGGGGAGCCGCGTGGGCGATTCGCGTGCGCGTGATCGAACGACTGAGATTCGTTCTCGCGCACGGACGGTTCAGATTGAATCGCGATGAACAGTCCAGATTCACTCCCTATTTAATCGCGATCGGATGGTCTAGATCAACAGCGATAGATGGCCCAAATCAAAAGCAGATAGGTATAAATAACCCTATCCGCACCTAAACCCTAACCCTAGTCACTAGAACCCCTCGTCGGAGAAGACAGCCCAGCCGTCGGGGAGCCGACCGTCACCACATCAGAGAAATTTCTGATCGCCAAACGAGGTAAGACTCACCTTTTGCTCATAATTTAATTTTAAACACACCAATGACCAAATTAGAGCAAAAAGATCGGCCCATTGGCTGGAAAATACTGGCAAAGCTCGGTGCTATCGTCGCCGCGGGGTATTTCGGAAAACACCTCCAATCAGGCCCTTTCCGATTCCCGTTCAATGTGATTTTTTTACCGTTGTGATCACCATTTCCTTCTTTACAGGTTAACCGGAGCAAAACACCCAATCGCAACGTGAGTCGGAGGAGCCGCCGCACCGGAGAGTCCCGCCGTCGGTGAGTTTCAATTTTCTACATTTTTTTGGCCAACCGAGTGCCCTAAGTGTGTTTTCTCGTAGGAACTGATGCAAATTTGATTGAATTCGACCGAAAACAGCCAACTTGAGGCAGATACCGTTGCCGGAGCACGGCGGAGCCAACGTGCTGGATTTTTGAAATTGGCCGAGTAGGCCTTGGGATTGATTTTTGGGTTATTTGGTATATTTTTAGGTACTGTAAGCGCGTTTCAGTTCCCAAAGAAAAATTCAGGGATCCCAAAGACCGCCCGTAAGCGCAGTAAACCATTTAATTTTTCGGCGTCAAATCAAGTAAGGACCCCTAACCCTATTTTCTATCATAGAATTGAAGTTTGAATAAATAATAATATGGTATTTTGTACAAATTAAATAGATGTGCATAATTAATTACGGATTACTAATGGAGCCTGAACCTGACATCGTTTATGTTAATTTCTATTGATTTATTTTACAGTCTAAAAATATGATAGTATCTGATTTATCTACTTTATGGTTTAAATGCATGTATTACTGACTTACTTGATCACTGTTTGATTTTGGGATTTAAGATATGACTGCATTACCGAATGCATGTTCATTTGTTTATGTTATTATGTTATATTTGGTAACAAGGACTAAAGAAAAATGGGAAAGGGATATGATCAAATAAACAGATAAGACGACAGCCTCACTAGATATATTGAGAGATGGTGGACGGACCGGGTTCATAGATAAAATCCTACCGTAAACGTTGTCTCATACCGGACGGGGTATGAAGACTTGGTCATTTGACGCTTATACCGGATGGGGTATTGAGGTTTAATTTCTTGGTGCCCATACCGGACGGAGTATGGGGACGGCTCTGTAATTAAGATTGTTAAGGAAAAGGGTTCACGTGTAGTGGGGACACCCCTATGGATACTAATGGGCTGGTGAAATGAGAAACCGTTATGATTTAGTTATTGTTAATTAATATGAATTTATGATATATTTTATGTTACTGATTGTGCATGAAGTTATGATATGTATGATGTTATTGTCTTTATAGATTGTTTTCTTAAATTTCACAATAGTAAGTGAAGTGTAAATGGTTTTATTTTTAATAAATGTATTAGTTTAAATTTAGTGCTCCATTAGTTGTTTTAATTTTCTACTAACTTTTGCTTATGTACCGGTGATATAGTGTGATGTCCTTACTGAGCTAGTGAAGCTCACCTCTTATTTAATCATTTCAGATCAAGAGGACCTAGTTCCCGAGCCCGATTCGCAAGAAGATTGCGAGTAGATGCTAAATATTTTATATTTTTCTTTACTTTTCTCATTTCTCGTGTTTCTTTCAGAGAATTCATTCCATGATATTTGTTTAGTACTTTTAAGTTATTGTGTAAGGGATGTAAACTTTAATCTTTTATTTTCCTTCCACACTTAAATTATTATATATTTCTTTTTGGATTTTCCAGGGTTGTTATAGTTGTAATAGTGGCTATAAATAGTCATGTACTTGAAGCTTTTTTGCAGAAATCATAATAGAAAAACTTGAGTATTTTCATTAGTCTCTCTAGCCTCTTTCTCCTATCTCCAACATAATACACATGTGTTAGAATATATATGTGGGTGGAATTAATAGTTCATAAATCACCATTGTATGGGAGTTGGCAGAGCTTACGAGGAACCCAAGAGTGATGAAGAAAGTACAAGTTGAGATTAGAGATTTAATCGTAAACAAAGGAGAAGTCAAGGAAAATGATGTTGAAAAACTTGAATACTTGAACATGGTGGTGAAAGAGACCTGGAGACTTCATCCACCAGGTCCACTTCTAGCTCTAAGAGAGGTCATGTCCGAATTTGAGGTCAACGGTTACAAGATATACCCAAAGACCAGAATCCATGTTAACGGATGGGCCATCAGATGAGATCCCAAGATTTGGAAAGACCCAAAAGAGTTTTTATCAGAGAGATTTGCAGGAAGCTCAATTGATTTCAAAGGACAACACTTTGAGTTGTTGTCGTTCGGTGAAGGACGCAGAGGTTATCCTAGTATGAATATCGCATACACAATGCTGCGACTTGCACTTGTAAATATTTTATATAATTTTGATTGGAAATTACTAGAAGGGTTGAGCAAAGAAGATATCAACATGGGGGAAACTCGGGGTATCACTGCTCACAAGAAGACTCATATTGTGCTTGCTCTTGTTGCCTATGTTTGATCTTCTCAAAACACATTTGTTCTAAATGGTCTGCACTGTAGAATTAATTTATGAGCTTTTTCATTTGAGTTAATCCTTACATTGAAGTTTCTTTTTGCTTTTCTGCTTTCAGCAGCAAATGTTATGGTTTTATTGTAATTCAAATGTCATAATTTTGTCATTTTATTTGAAAACATTACTTCTAGAGTATTGTTAAAAAATAGAGGCTGATGACACTAAACAAAAATGGAAATGTTGGAAAATACAGATACCTTGTATCCGAAAAAAATTAGCTGAAAAACTTGCTTACATTCAACTAAAGATCATAAATTTCTAAGTGCTAATCATAAAAAATTAATCAACTAATTTAATACTGACAGTCAACTAATTAACTAGTTAAAATACAATAAATTATCTACTAACTAATTAACTAATTTCAAGATAATAAATTATTTTTGTAATAACCAACTAATATGTACATTAAATCTCTACTAGTGCTGTCATAAATGTTACGAAATTTTAGTTTTTTCTTTTAAATTTAATTTTTTAACCCTTAAAAAATTAACTTACCCATATATATTTATGCCTAAAAAATTATATTTATAGTTTTTCTTATGACCTTCTAGCTAGATTGTAGATACATTAACTAGTAGATCACTATTAAATGGTTACTTATTTTTCATTTTTTGAATAATCTTCATAATAATTTTTAAATTTCTATTTATGTTATTTTAATTATAGAATGATAACGCTGTGATAATTTTTTTTGATACGTCATTGTATGGTATTGTAAGAATCAATTTATTTTTTGAAACAAAAGAAAAAATATAAGAAATATATTAATTTAATGATATTATGTTATGTATACCATATGCAAAAGTATATATAAATTTTATTCTGAAAACTTATGTAGTGTTTCTTGAAAAATAAGCGTAGAAGTAGTAAAGCGATCTGGTGGAAACCATAACTGGAGCGAACCGATTAACGATGGGGAGGCAATCGTAGAGAACTTAGAGGGAGAAATTGAGAAAAAAACATTCAAGTAATTTAATTGTTTTAGTTTTTAGTTTGCACTATTTTGGGATAAAAGTTTCAGTTTAATAGTTGCTGTACATGCCGAAAATTCAAGTGAAATCAACTCTTCTTGTGCGTTTTCATGAATTTAATTATTTTGTTTGATTAAATTATTTTAATTTTTTTTAATTTATAAATTTAATTTTAATTTTTAAATAATATTATAATTTTTATATTTTTAATATTTGATACAAAATTCTTAAAGAACGATACTCTATTCATCATTTTATGACTTGAATTATTTTGTATACTTGTAAATTCGCATATTAAGTTTTTGGTGTTGTTGCTGGGGATTGTTAGTATCAATATCAATACTAAGAATTCTATTATTAATTTAGAGTTTATTTTTTTAAGTATAATTTTTTAATTTAATTTATTTATATATATTTATTCTATTTTTTTATTTTTCGTTTACTTGCAGTTTTAGTTTTAAATTTATATTTTATTTTAGTTTTATTTCTATTTATTACTTTTAAGTGTAATTTTTTATTTATTTAGTTTATTTTATTTTTGTTTATTATTATTATTTTTTTTCGTGAGTGGATTACGCTATTTTTTTTTCTGTTTTCAATTAGTGTATAGGTCGATCGAAAAATACAAAACTGTTTCATATAAATCCTAAGATCGAAAAGACTTGTAAACAACTGAATCGAGCGAGAAAAGAACACTTAGTAATAGAAAGACAAACGAAGTTGAGATGACTGAATACGAAAAAATTAGACGAAAAGAGGATGTTTTGAATGAGAACAACAGAAGAACACTAAGGGACCGTGCCACTCCTTCACTTGTAGAAGCTTTATCTAGCATCGTTCGACCGAATGTCAATGCTAATAACTTCGAAATCAAACCTACAATAATAATGATGATCCGAACCTCAATTTAGTTTAGGGATTTTCCAAATGATGACTCTAATGCACACCTCTATAATTTTTAAAAAATTTGTGATACTTTCAAACAAAATGGTAGCTCTAGAGATGCAATTAGACTTAATGATGCAGAATCCGATGATCAAAGATTTCATTCAGAATCCCACATATATATTTAGCATAGATAAATTAGAACTCTAAATAAATTCTTCCTATAAAACCCATAACTAACCTATAATTGAGTACTTAGGTGATTGGGATAAAAAAAAACAAGAATGAATAAACGCAACAAGATAACTTGGTAAGTTAATTCAATTCTTGATGTAATAAGAAGAATAAGAATTCTCACTTGTCAAAATTCTACCAAAGGCAAAAAAATTCATTCAATAATCGAAGTGTGTCATATTACATTGAAAAAAAGATATTTGTAGGCTAAAACACCTATATTTTGTCAAATGGTTATAATTAGATGATGTAGGAAAATATGAATATAATTTAAATGACCTAGAAAAATATAGTATTAAATGATATAGGAAAACATTATATAAAATAATGTAGTAGAACATGATATTAAATGAGCTACAAGAACATAGTATTAAATGACCTAGGAAACATAATATTAAATGATCTATAGAATAATAATATTAAATGATCTATAGAATAATAATATTAAATGACTTAAGAAAATATAGTATTAAATGACTTAAGAAAAGATGAACATAATTTAATTATCTAGAAAATGACTAAAATGATTCTACACATTCATTTTAAATTATGCCCACACACTTTGACGAAATGAATGATTTTTTTTTATAGCTTTTTTGATTCCTCAAATAGTTTACATGTGCTAAGTTTTTATTATATCCATCTTTGTACAAAATCTTGAAATATATGTTTTAGTTTCTTGACTTGAAATCTTATAATTGGACCAGTTAGCATTGTAATATCTTCTTTAGGCTTCTCTTTAATGCCTTTTGAATCCATGTCTGCATCACTTAGATTTTTTCGTTTTTTTAGAGATAAAACTAAAAATTGGCATTCTTTTCGTGCAGGTACAGTCACTACATGGGAAGATCTAACTAAAAAATTCTTGACTAAGTTTTTCCGCAATTTAAGATAATAAGGATGAGAAATGACATCACTAGTTTATATCAAATGGATAGAGAGACGGTAAATGAGGCATGAGAGCGATTTAATGAGTTGATTAGAAGATGTCATCATCATGGGTTACCTAAGTGGTTATTGGTTCAAACCTTTTACAATGAATTGAGCCAATAAACCAGGATCACAATCAATGTAACTGCTGGAGGAGCTTTAATAGAGAAGTCTACAAATGATACTTAAGAGCTCTTGGAAGAAATGACCATGAAAACTATCAATGGCCAATGAAAAGACATCAATAAAAAATGAATGTTGGATTATATGATATTGATTTTTCAACTGCTCTTAATGCAAAAATTGATTCTTTATTTAATAAAATTGATCAAAAGAGTGTTAAGGTTATTAATTCTCATGTATAAGATGTATATAGAGATCCTTTTTAAGAACGTAAGGCGTAACAAGTGAGTTTTGTAGCTGGACAGTGCAGACCACTATACAACCCACACTTGAACATATACAATCCTAGGATGAGAAATCATCCAAACTTTTTATGAAAAAATAAGGAGAATGTGACTAGGCCTTTCCTAAGATTTCAGCCTCAAGAAAGAAGCCATCACTTAAAGATATGATCGTAGCCATTCATAAAAACACAATAGAGTTTGCAACAAAGATTGAAGCAATAATATAGAATCAATAATTAATGTTGCAAAATTAGCAAGCTTCGATCAAAACCTGGAGATCCAGATGGGGTAATTAGCAAACATGATTAATGAAAGAGCTTAAGGTACCTTACGAAGTAACACAGAGATGAATCTAAAGAATATGTCAAGGCAATTACCTTGAGGAGTGGAAACAATTGGCAGATACAAAAAAAGATGAAACAAGTATAGAGGAAAAGGTAAAGAAAAAGAAAGAAGAGCAGGAAGAAGAGAAAAAACAAGCAGTGGTCAAACCCTATGTGCCACCGGTTCTATTTCCACAACGCCTAAAAAAACATAATGAAGATAAGAATTTCCTTAAATTTTTTGATATATTTGAAAAACTTCACATTAATATTCTTTTTGTAGAGGTTCTTACTCAAATGCCAAGTTATGAGAAGTTTTTTAAAAAGATTCTAGTAAAGAAGAGGAGCTTGAAAGACCATGAGACTGTTATGCTCACTGAGGAATGCAATGATATCATTCAGAATAAGTTACTTCCTAAAGTGAAAGCTCCGTTGAGTTTTACTATACCATGTAATATTAGAAATTAAGATTTTAATAAAGCTCTTTGTGATGTTGGTGCTAGTATTAACTTAATACCTTATTATGTGTTCAAAAAATTAGGTATTGGCAAGGTGAAGCCCACAACAGTATCATTGTAATTAACAGATAGATCAATTAGATATCTTTTGGGAATAATAGAGGATGTGCTAGTAAAGGTGAAAATTTTCATATTCCCCGTTGGCTTTGTTGTGTTAGATATTGAAGTTTATAGAGAAGTTCCCCTCATACTTGGAAGACCCTTCCTTACAACAGGTAAAGTCTTAATCAATGTGCATGACGGTAAGTTACCGTTGCGAGTTGGGAATGAACAGGTAACTTTTAATATTTTTAATACCTCAAAATTCTCTTTGAACATTGATGAATATTTTAACATTAATATAATTAATAAGCGTGTGTCCAAAAGTCTCGCCAAGATAGAAAAAAAATTTGATGGCAAGGAAGTTGCTAATCCAAATGAAGAGATTAGTTAAGAAGAGGATGGTGTGATACAAGAGAAGTAGGAAAAAGGTACGTACACCAAGAAACCTTCCATTTAGGAGTCACCCAAATTGAGCTAAAATAGTTACCTTCACATTTAAAGTATGCATATTTAGGTAAGAACTCCACTCTTTCTATAATTATTTTTAATTCTTTAGATAAAGAACAGGAAGATGTTTTATTGTGTGTGCTTAGGAAACAAATTAGGGCCCTAAGTTGGGGTATAAATGATATAAAAGGTATTAGTCCTTCTTTGGACATGTACAAAATTTTAATGGAAGATAACTACAAGTCTTCTATTGAGTATCAATGTAGGTTAAATCCTCATATAAAAGATGTAGTGAAGGCTGAAGTGATAAAACTCTTGGATGCAAGGATTTTTTACCCTATTTCGGTTAGTGAGTAGGTAAGCCCTATACATGCAGTACCTAAAAGGGGGGCATGATTGTAATCACCAATAAAAATATGAATTAATCCCAACTAGGACGGTTACAAGATGGCATGTGTGCATAGACTATAGAAAGTTGAATAAAGCCACCCGAAATGATCATTTCCCTTACCTTTTATAGACCATATGTTAGAAAGATTAGCACACTATGCTTACTATTATTTCTTAGATGGTTATTCAGGGTATTACCAAATTTTGATTACACTTGACGACCAAGAAAAGACTACTTTTACATGTCCATATGGTACCTTTGCATATCGAAGGATGCCATTTGGATTATGTAATGCACCTACAACTCTTCAAAGGTGTATGACATCCAAATTTCATGATATGATTGAGAATATTATTGAGATATTTATGGATGTTTTTTTTATTTTTGGTTATTCTTTTGAGTTATGTCTTGCTAACCTTGACCGAATATTGTAGCGATATGAAGAAGTTAATTTGGTGCTGAATTGAGAAAAATGTCATTTTATGGTATAATAAGGTATCATATTAGGGCAAAGAATTTCTAAGAGTGGAATAGAGGTGGATAGAGTCAAGACTAAAGTCATTGAGAAACTACTATCACCTACTTCCGTGAAGGGCATGAGGAGTTTCCTTCGACATGCGAGCTTTTATCGACGATTCATAAAGGATTTTTGAAAAATTACTAAACCCTTGTGTTAATTACTTGTTAAAGTTGCACTATTTGATTTTAATAAAGAATATTTATGTGCTTTTGACATGTTAAAAAAGGAACTCATTTTAGCTCCAATTATTACAGCACTAGATTGGTCTTTACCATTTGAGTTGATGTCTGATGCTACCAATTATGCTATTGGTGCTGTGCTTGGTCAATGTAAGGACAAGAAGTTACAAGTGATCTATTATGCTAGCAGGATGTTAAACGACACGCAACTTAACTATGTCACAACTGAAAAAGAATTTTTTGCTATAATTTTTGCTTTTGATAAATTTAGATCATATCTCATTAGAGCTAAAACTATAGTTTTTACTATTCATTCTGCAATTAAATATCTCATTACAAAAAAAGATGCTAAACCTCGTTTGATCCATTGTGTTTTATTGTTGTAAGAATTTGATATCGAAATTAGAGATAAGCAAGAAGCAAATAACTTAGTCACATATCACTTATCGCAATTAGAGAGGGCCAAGGCCAAAGAGGATAAAGTGGACATCAACGAGTCTTTTCTTGATGAGCAATTTTTTGTTATGATGACAGCTCAAGCCCCATGGTATACAGACATTCTGAACTACTTGTAGTATAATATAGTTCATCCTGAGTTTTCTGATGGGTGTCGAATCTACCAAAAATAAATTCTTAATTGGCCAATAAAATAATTGTAGTAGTGGTAAGAAAAACTAAATCCACATGGAATTAGAAACCAATTTTTGTCCTTGAACAACGAATAAAAAGCAAACAAAAGGGGATTTTTATAGATTCAATATCAATGTAAAATATAAAATAGGAAATAAGCAAAGTAATATAGATCGAACACTTGGCTGCATGTTAAAAACTAAATCAATTATAAGAAGGATTCTTAGCTGATGAGATAGCAAACTCTAGTAACGTATTTGATCATAGATGCAAGGATTTGTTTTATTTAAACCATAACAAACCAGTTATAGTTGTCGGAAACGTTTCGACAACCAATCATTCTTTATTTTTAAACCAACCAAGAAACGTTCATTAGTTAGTTTTTCACTGCCAAGCAGTTCTGGAAATATCCACATAATTTAACTAGCCAATGGTCTTAAAAACTAGAAGAACCTGATTTAAGTTGCTGGATTCATCTGTAACGGCCCCGAAAATTTAAAGAAAATGTATGTATTAAAATTTCTAAATGCAGAAGTAAAATAAAAGTTCTGATTAATATCCCTTACACAATAACCAAAACGTATTAAACATATGAAAGAATAAACTAACTGAAGTAAACACTAGTAATGAATGCTATAAATAAATCTATGAAATCCTTAGTCATCTACTCGCCGTCTTCCTGCGGGACGGGCTCGGGAACCAAGTCCTCCTGATCTAAAATGGTTAAATAAGGAATGAGCTACACTAACCCAGTATAGACATCACACTATCTCACTGTCACAGGAGTAAAGGTTGGTAGAAAATAAAAATGACCAATAGAGCATAATTTATAACAAACTCATTTATCAATAATAAAAACCTTTACTGTCCACTTACATCGGTGAGATTCATGAAAGACAACTTATGAAACACAATAACATTATAATATCATGAAATCATACATACTTTATAACATAACACATATCATACATTTGCATTTCAATCATCAGACAACAAATTTTCCTCTTTTATCAGTCTACTAGTATCCATGGGGATCCATAGGGGGTCCCCACTACACGTGAACCATTTACATTAATAACTTAATTCCAGGGCCGTTCCCATACCCCGTTCAGTATGGGCACTAAAACCATAAACCTCAATACCCCGTCTGGTATGAGGGTGAAACGGGTCGTCCCCATACCCTGTCCGGTATGGGCGCCAAAACACATAAGGTCTCCATACCCCGTCCGATATGAGAGACCACGTTCCCGGTAGGATTCCCTACGGACCCGGTCCGTCCACCATCTCTCAAGATATCTAGTTAGGCTGTCGACATCATCCATTTATTAATTCACATACCTTTTTCCATTTTTCTTGGTCTCAATTATCCAATCAAACATAAACACGTAAACCAGTAATGAACACCAAACAAGACAACAACGGGTTTACAATAATTCAAACCATAATAAACGAAACCGTGATTCATGCATACGAAACCATAGAATAAACACATCAAATACTATACTGTATTTAAAACTGTAAAATAGATCAAACAACAACTGATCAAAAAATACATCAGATTCGGGCTCCATTAATAACCTAATTAATTATACATATCTATTAATTCGTAAAATATCGTTTAATCATTTATACCGTGATAGAAAATAGGGTGAGAGATCCTTACTTGTTTCGGAGTCAGAAATCGGGTTCTCACTGCGCCTACGGGCTGTTCCTAGATTCCTTGAATTTCTTTCTCCGAAAATTGAAATACACTTTCGGTACCTACACATATTCCGAAAAAGCTTAAAAACAGTCCCAAGGCCTACTCGGCCATTTTCGGAACTCCATCACGGCGGTTCCACCGTGCTTCGGCAATGGCACTGCCGGCCGCGGGGGCGATCCACCTCTGGTTGACCGTTTTTGGCCGAATTCGGCCAAACTTGCATTGGTTCCTACGATAAAACAACCCTAGGGCCCTCGGTGGGCCAAAAAATCACAAAAAATTGAGACTTACTGGCGGCAGAGCTCTCGGGTGCGGCGGCTTCTCCGGTGCGAGCCGCGATTTGATGTTTTGCTCCGGTCAACCTATAGAGAAAAGGACGGTGATCACAGTGGTGTAAAAATTGCATTGAACGGGAACCGGGAAGGGCCTCATCAGAGGAAAAAATTGAGGGAAGCCGCGGCGGTGCCGCTGGGCTTCAGTGGTGTTTTCCGTCCGATTGGCCGGTAGTTTGGCTCTGATTTGGCTACAGGTGGATTTAGCATCGAAAAACAAGCCAATGAGAGAAATTTTACCTCGTTTGACGGTCAGAAAATCCTCTGGTGCGGCGGCGGGTTCCTCCGGTGGCTAGGTCGTCTTCTACGGCGAGGGTTCTGGCGGCTAGGGTTTGGGGTTGGGTGTGGGTGAGGTTATTTATAACCTTCCCATTTTAATCTCAGTTGTCCATCACGAGTTAATCTGGGCCATCTGATCACGATTAAATTAGAAATAAATCTGGACCGTCCATCGTGATGCGATCTAGGCCGTCCGCACGTGTGAGATCTGGACCGTCCGTGCGCGCGGGAATGGATCTGGGCCGTCCGATCGCGCGCACATGGATCGCCCACGTGGCCCCGTCCCGCGTGGCTTCCCGCGTCAGCGTTCCTGCCACGCGGCGTGTCTTGGTTGGCTTGGGCTACTGACCGGGCTGTTGACGTGGCTGTTGACGTGGTGCAACTTCTCTAAATTGCGTTTTGACCCCTGATTTTCGATTTTCTTTTCAAAAACACCCCAGAATCTAAATTTTCACCTCTTTTTCCCAAAATTATTTTCAATTAAATCCAAAAAATAATTTTAACCATTTTAATCATTATTATTATTTTTATTTCAATTAAATTAAATTAAATTAAATTAAATTAAATTACATCCTTATGAATAAATTATTAAAATAAGATAAAATCACATAAAATTTCAATAAAAATAATAAATAAAGGTTTGGGTGTTACATCATCTGCGTGAACTAATCAACGAGATTATTTACCTTCTCAATGTGACACTGATCATTGCTAGGTGCTAGAACTGCTCAAATAATTACGGATTTAAGTGATTCGGGCAGCTGCTTGCAGCTTCTACACGCATTCAACGAGCCTTATTCAAATAGATTCGAAACAAAAAATATGTATAGGTGTAGAAAATAAATAAATGCCAAGATTTAAATAAAACATAGATTAAGTCAATTTGATATCACAAGTACATCACTGGAGTTCAGCAAATCTTAACTAGGAAAAGAAAATAAATTAGCCACTCATGGTGGTCTTTAACATAAAAGAATTTTTTTGAAGAATAAATAAAGGAAATAAATAGAGGGTATAAAATCTGTAGCTACTGCTATGAGTGGTATTAGGAAGAAAAAAAGATCCCCAACATACTTGGCAATCGCCCTCTTTATAGAAAAATGGCTAGGTTTTTTTTTTTTCTTTTATTGATTATGATCATTTTCCTTAATTTTTGGCTTATCCTAAGCTTTCCAGAATATTTTTCCCTTGATTTTCAGCTCTAGATCTTGATTTTAATGATATCTTTTTTTTAGATTTAAAAAGTGCATATTTTAATTTAAATATGCAGCTATACGCGACTCTTAGCCTTTTCCAAGGCTAAATTGTCTATCTGTTAGACCCAAGCCTTGCTCAAAGCTTGTTTATGGACTGATGACTCTTTCTATAAACTCTTCTCTTTTCATGTTGTTTTTCCTTGTTTCATTCTTATATTCTATCATGTAATGAAACATAAAAAATAGTTTGGATTAGATAGCATAACATCAAGTTTAATAACCTAAAAGTAGGTGATAATAATGTCGTTTTAAGGCACTATCAAACTCCCCCACACTTATCTTGTGTTTGCCCTTAAGTACCACATAATACACACCACCAATTCTCATATGCTCACCTTTAACCAATCTCAATCATTTTTCCACAACTTACATGTTATATGTCAACCTTTGAATTGCAAAAATAACCATCACTAATAATTTGTAGGTTTGAGCTTCATGTACCCACGCCAATGAACGGTTAATTTAACTAGTACGCAAACACAAGTTGAGAGGGTTTTGTAATTTTTCATTATAAAAATAAGTCAAGAGGACAACCAATATATAGCAGAACAACTGCCAAACTTGTCTAGATATAGATGTTTCATGCAATTGGTTCATGCAAAAAATATAAAGCCTATTTATAACTAATTTGAGCATTTATTTCTTGATATGTCACCAACTTTTTGATACGAGTTCAAACATTTATGATGAATGACCCCAGTTACTTAGTTGGTCACAATTTTAAGTGCCTACTACCGGTACTCATAGTATTTTGAGATGTCACTAACTTTTTTATACAAGTACAAATATTTGTGATGAATGGTCCCGGTTACTCAGTTAGCATCCATTTCAAGTGACTCTGGAGTAGATTATTATGCATACTCTTTTTTTTTAAGTACTAGGCATGAACCATAGATTTCAAAACATGCAAATCCAGATAAGTTGTAATAGAGTTCTTTTCTAGATATTTGTATTCACTTAAAGATAAGAATAATTCAATTTTGAATAAGCAATCCTCAAGCACGTCATGCTTAAAATACAATAACCAAAGATAACTATTATAGGTGTGAAAAAAAAATAAAAAACAAACTATAGTTCCTAGAAGATAGTTATAAGTACAAATTGATTTTTAAAACACTTCATTTGAGTTATTTAAAGATAATAGAGAAAGCTGTGAAGTTTGGAGTCAAAAATTATTTGGAAGTGTAGGTTTAGTGTGGCAAAAATTACCCAAGATGAAATGCTAAAAAATAATTAGCATCCTAAGATGCAAAATGCCTCTCCTCCGCACTTAAACCACTCATTATCCCTAACCAGATGTGAGATAAATAACATGTAGTGCAGAAAACAGAAAAAATAAATAAATAAGAGAACAACAATAAAAAGAAAAGAAAATGAAAGTAAAAAGAGAAGGGAAAGAAGACTCCCTTGGTGGTCATCGGTTACATAGGCATGCTGATGTGCACTCGATTTGTACGAGCAGCTGCGTCAAGGAAAAAGGGGGTGACATCGCTAAAAGTGATGAGTGGGGGTGTTAGGGTTTTGGGTTTTGGATTTTAGTTTTAAAAGGTTAAAATGGGCACCATGTGATATAAGCCTTGGGCAAGGCTTATATGGGGAATGACACACAGCCGTGCCTCCCTTGCACACGGTCGTGCTTCCCTTATAGAAATATCATGATGATACCGCACGACCATGCCTTATGGGCAAGGCATGTGTGTTAATGTCATATGGCTGTGTCAGGAGAGCACACGACCATGCTTTATGAGCTTGATACTAGCCTTGGGCAAGGTTTGTTTGACCGTTCCAGAGTTGGCTTCCTTTTCGGTTCCATCACCTGAATTCCCAATTCATGTACTCAAATGACCATAAAATCATGTTAACTTATAGAAAAATGTTGTAAATAAATTGAAATCACTAATTATAATAAATTTAAAAGAAAAGAAAGAAAGAGAAAAATAAATGGGTTTTCTCCCATTGAGTACCCTTGTTTAACATGATAGGTTAGATATTGTTAAATTTTAATCACTCTAATAAATCTATCTTCTTCTAGCCTACTTAGTTCATTAGAAATTATCGCCAAAAGGGTCTCTTATCCTCGCAAGAACACATATTTTAAATGTTTAAACGGCGGTTTGAGCTCCAATTTTAGTGCCTGCAAAAGAGATTTTTGTCAGAAATAAGATGGCCAACATACAATGCATTGCTCATTCGAGGTTTAAATGCCTCCAATTTGAACACCATATCTTGTGGATTCTCTTTAGTAAAAAGATTATCTTCTAAAATTTTTATTCTATCCACATCAAAATCATTAAAAAGCACATTATTCAATTTATCATCATGGCTTGAATCAAAATATGTTTGACTTAAAAGATCTATAGTATCAACACTATGCACATAAGACATATCACTAGGATACTTCATATCATTATAAACATTAATTTTACAAATTTTCCATCAAATTTCATAGTGAGTGTACCGTCCTGGACATCTATCTTCAGTTTGGTTGTACTAAAAAAAGGTATTCTTAGTAAAATATAAGAAGGATTAAATGATTTATCATCTTTCATATCTAACACATAAAACTCAGCAGGAAAAATGAAATTATCAACTTTGACAAGCACATAATCTAAAACTCCTTCAAGATAAACAACTGATCTATCGGCTAGCTGAATTATAACACATGTCTCTTTTAATGGACCAACATTTAATTTTTGAGTAAACAGACAATGACATAACATTTGTTGATGCTCTTAAATCACACATGACTTTTGTTATCTCTAAAGTGTCTATTTTATAAAAAATAGCAAAAATACATTGGTCATTGTATTTGTGGGGTAGTTTTCTCTAAATTATACTTGAAACATTTTCTCTCACACTTACCCTTTCATTGCAGTTCAACTTTTTCTTGTTGGTGCACAACTCTTTTAAAAATTTGGCATATTGAGGTATTAATTAATTAATTGAGTAAAAGAATATTTACCTCGATTTTGTAAAAAGTTTCTAGGATCTTCTTGTCTTATTTTTCATTCATTAATTTTATAAACCTTTGTGAAAATGGTGGAGGGATTATGAACGATGCTGGCCGGTCAGAGTCTAGCTTTGTTCTATCTGTCTTGCTATCAATTACAATGTTTCATTCTGTGCCTTTCCGTAAACCATGTCCAATAATAGAATTTTTTAGCAGTTCCTTACCATTTCTCAATGTGATAACACTTACAATTTGCTTTAGATTGACTTAAGTTTGAGATGGTAATTTACTTTTGGATTCTAACTTACTCACAAATGCTGCTAATTGGCTCACCTAAGTCTTCAAAGTTTGAATGTTTGCTCTTATTTCCTATTGAAATTATTGGGTGCTAGTAGCAAGTGATTTAACAATTTCTTCAAGAGACATACCTTGTTTTGGAGGTGTCAGTTATTATTGTAGAGATAGTCTTGGCTGATATTATTGAAATTTTGTTGCCTTACTTTATAACCAAAGTTAGGATGATCCCTCCATTCCATGTTATAAGTGTTGGAATAGGGGTCATATATCCCTTGCAGCTAGTTGGAGAATCTTCCAATCGCATTAACTTGCTGTTGGTCATCATCTTGAAGTGTAGGACACATGTCTATAGAATGTCCAAATTGTGCACAAATTCTACGAACTCTAACTTGTTGTGTATTATTTGCAGCCATATTTCGCACTAAAGTAGTTTTGAAATTTGAGATTCAAGAGAAGAAATACTTATCTCATTCATCCTTCTTAGAGTGTCTCGTGTGTTCCCGAACTGCTGTGAAGTGGCGACCGTGATCGCTATCAATTCTTTAGCTTTTCGAGGTGTTTTGTTCACTATGGCACCACCACTCGTTGCATCTAACATTCTTCTTTCTGTGGGCGGTAATCATTCATAAAGATAGTGAATGAGATATTTTTATGAGATATTATGTTGTGGGCAACTTACGTACAATTGTTTAAATCTTTCTCAATAATCATGTAAGCTCTCAAAATCCCTTTAACGGATTCCATGTATTTTTCTTCTAATGTTGGCTACTTGAGATGTTGGGAAGAAGTGATCTAGGAAGATTTTTACCATCTCTACCCAAGTCGTGGTTGATCTGAAAGATAGATAAAATAAATAATCCTTGACTACATTATCTAAGGAAAAAAAGGATGCCCTTAATTTTATTTTCTCTTCAGACATTCCATGCGACTTCATGCTGGAGCACACGACATGAAATTCTTTGAGGTGCTCGTGTGAGTTTTCAATCTCTAAAACTCTGAACTTGGGTAGCAAGTGAATTAGGCAAAATTTTAGCTCGAAAACTATGTCCAGATCTGGACAAGAGATGCAAAGGGAATGCTAGTTGATAGTCGGTGCTGTCAGCTCGCTTAAAGTGCATTCCTTGGCCATCTGTTCGATTTCTGCTTTAGTTTTAATTGTTGCACTACTATTTATAAAAATCGTGTCCTGCTGACACGCTCTTCTCTTTAGCTGAGTTTGTTTTCTTAAGTTTTATGCGATTTTTTCGATTTTCAAATCGTAAAGAAGAGGTTCTCTGCAATCAGTCCTAGTCATAAAAAAGAAAAATAATATTATAGTAATAGTAACAGTGCAAAAATTTGATTGGTGTCGAATCCACCAAAATAAATTTTTAATTGACCAATAAAATAATATTGTAGCAGTAAGAAGGGTTGAATCCACAAGGAATTAAAACTAATTTTCTTCCTTGACCAACGAATAAAAAGTAAACAAAAGGAAATTTTTATAGATTCCAGATCAATGCAAAATATGAAATAGAAAATAAGCAAAGTAATATAAACTGAACTCTTGACTGCATGTTAGAAACAAAATTAATTATAAAAAGGATTCCTAGTTGATGAGATAGCCAACTCTAGTAATGTAATTAATCATAGATCTAAGAATTTATTTTATTTAAACTATAACAAACCAGTTATAGGCATAATGATAGTAGGGTCGGGATATCCCCGCCCTCCGAACCGGACGTGAGGGTCTCCCCTCATCCGGCTCTCTGCAGGGGAATCTCCACTCACTGCTTCCCCTAATATCCTCCCTTTACCACATCATGGGGGTTTACAGGATCAAAAACGTTCCGGCAATCAATCCTTCATTACTTTCAAATCAATCAAGAAATGTTTATTAGTTGGTTCTTTGCTGTTAAACAGTCTTAGGAACATCCACATGATTCAACTTGACAATGGCCTTGAAAACTAGAAAAACTTAATTGAAGTTGCCAGATTCAACCGCGTGAATTGGTCAACCAAATTACTTACTTTTCAGTGTGATACTAATTGTTGTTAGGTGCTGGAACCGATCAAACAATTACGAATTTTTGAGTAGTTCGGCCAACTGCTTGTAGCTTCTACACGCATTCGATGGGCCCTGTTCAAACGAATTCAAATAGCAAATATGTATAGGTGCAGAAAATAAATAAATACCAATATTTAAATAAAATATAGATTAAATCAATTCGATTTTACAAATACATAACTGGAGTTCACCAAATCTTAACTAGGAAAAGAAAACAAGTTAACCACTCATGGTTGATTTTAAGAAAAAAAGTTTTCTTAAAGATTAAGGAGAGGAAAAGAGATGAAAGGAGATAAACAGAGGGTGCGTAATATACAGCTATTGCTGTGAAGAGTGTCGAAAAGAAGAAGGATCCCCGACCTGTTTGGTAGTTGCCCTCTTTATAGAAAAAGGGCTTGGTTTTTTTTTCTTTTGTTGATTAGGATCGTTTTTCTTGATTTTTTGCTTATCCCAAGTTTTTCAGAATATTTTTCCCCTTGATTTTTGGCTCCAGATCTTGGGTGAAATGATATCATTTTTTCATATTTGAAAAGCTCACGTTTTAATTCAAATCTACTGCTGTGCACGACTCTTAGTGACTCTTAGCCTTGCCCAAAACTTGTTTGTGGGCTGATGACTCTTTTCATGAATTCGTCATTTTTTCATGCTGTTTTTCTCGTTTCGTCCCTAATATCAATATCCTGAAACAAAACATAAAAAATACTCGAAATAGATATATACCATCAAGTTTAACAAC
>NW_019014597.1:0-15825 GCF_000150535.2 Carica papaya
TGCAATAATATTAATATTCTCTTTTTTTTTTTTCTTCTTCTGACAGTTAAAATGAAATTGAAGCATAAGCCATGATGTTGAATGTCTGGTGATATGGATGCAGAGAGTTGATAATTATTGATGGACAAAAGCTTACACTTAAGCTGTTAGTTGATAGAGAACTGCTGCATGCTCTTCCTCCTCTCACATTTCTCTCATTTATATCTTGTCAGTTCAGAAGAATATATGCATACATACTCCTATACATACATATACCACTGAATATATATATTTTATTTATTTTTTTTTTGTCAGTATGTATTATTATTTTTTAAGTTAATAAAAAAAAAATTATCAATTTTTTATCTGAAACCTTCACATAATAAATTATAATTGTACCTTATATTACTTTAATTAATTTATATAAGTATGTTTATTTTTATTTCTTAGTTGTTTAATATAATATATTTCTTATAATATCCTAATTTTTTATCATTTCAATTTAATTTTTTTTAGTAATACTAGCTTATATATATTTTGAAGAAGTTATAGAACAAAACTATAATGTAAGATTTTTTATGAATATTTTTAGAGGAATACATACATATATATATATATATATATGCACATAGTATGAAAATTTTTGGGAGTTACTTCTAAAATTATGTAACCCAAGTTCCCCCTTGTACATACGCATGCACATATATGTATGTACATGTGTGTGTATATTGAGGTTGGAAAACAACAAAAAAGGTTTGTAATTGTATATACTTTGCTGGTTCTAAAATAGACCCTTCAAAAAAGCTGGCAGTCTGTGAATAGCGTATGTATATGAGTGTATATGTACATGAATCTTGCTGGGTTTGGAATAGACTTCTTCTTGCTTGTCCTCGCATCTAATTCATTTTGGATCAGTGTACGTGACTCTGACCAAAATTATTATAAAAAAATGTCAATTAATTTACTGTATGTATATACCTCTCTCTCTCTCTCTCTATATATATATATATATATATATAGAAGTAATCAAATTAAAAGCATGGTTGGTTATATTGTATATTTATATATGAATCTCTGAATATTGAACGTTCAGAAATCTTAAGCTAGAGACTCAGATATACAAGGCACAGCTTCTAAGTTAAGTTAATTAATTGTTTCCTTTTACTAATTATTAACTAGCTGTATATGTTGTATAAAAAAACTAGATATATATATATATATTTATATATATGTGCTATGTTATTTATATACATGTAATATTTTTTTAAACCAAATGATCGAAGAATGTGAAAATTAAGAAAGATATTATGACAAATAAAATTTGAGAAATTAAAAGAGAAAGAAAATGAATAAGTATTTTCTATCACATCTATTATTTGATTCAACTGGGAGGAAAAATGAAAGATTGAGAACCCAGTAGGAGAGAATAAGAATATACATATCTATATAGATAGAGTCACTAATCAGTATACATATACATATATATATAGACTCACTAATCAACTACTTTCAATCAATGGATACTAGGACAGAGATGATACTTTGTACGTACTTGCTAGTATATATTCGAGTTCATCGTATACATTTATGTATGCATGTGTACATACATATATATATATATATGTACGTACATCAATATTTATATGCAACGCATACGTACTTATAAATTAAGCACCTCAACCAAGGCTTAATGAACCAGTGATGATGACAAATTTTTCAAGTAACATAATAATTCATTGAAAATTAACAATATTTTATAGTCTATTTGAAGTACATGTATATATATATGTATATATGTATGTAAAGATTAGCTTAAATATCTTTGTGAGTAACATTAGATTTAATTAATTAATTAATTAATTTAATGAACAAATCCAAGTAAAAAGATGGTGAGAAAAAGATTATTAAGAAGGGTACTACAAGGATGATTATCAATGAAGGTGAAGACACATGAAATTAGCGGAAAGGGAGACAAGAGTTACTGATAAGTTTTTATCTTTACAGGACTTTACAAATGGCAATATATACGTACATGTATATATATATATATATATACATGTACGTATTATATATATATAACACTTTTAGGGTAAAAGGAAACCTCATTAATTTAAGCATAAAAAGTTTTCAAGTGTACACACACCACGACTATTATAGTCAAAAGTTTTCTACTTACACCTTTTCCTTACACCCTTTTTTATTTTTATTTATTTATTCGATATATGATCATCACATCACCATCATTTTTATACACTGATCGTTGTATATATGTATATATATTAATTGAAGTAATTGGATTTGAGGAATCGTATCACGAAATGCTTTTTTTCCGTATCTAAAATTGGTTTCTTCACCAAGAATCGGACAAAAGAAAAAAAAAAAAAAAGATTTGTAATATTTTTCTGACTTTTTGTTTATTGATTTGAGTGTTTATACCCCAAAAAAGACTGCACATAACGACATACAATATTATTTATTAAAAACAATATAATTATATATTAATCAGAGAAATAAATTGAGAGAGGAACATACATATATACACAAAATGAATAAAAACATTAGCCATAAATGTGGTATATAAATATTTTTTTAATTCAACTTTTACATATCATAGAATAGGTTGCTCAATAAATAATTTTAATAATGTAATATCATAAATTGATTTCATGTATATTCAAGATTTAAGCATCAAAATACTATCAACCAAAATCAAACTTAATATGCAAATAAAAAATATATCTCTTCCCAAGAATTAACTTTTGTCTGTGAGTGTGTTTGTGGGGTTAGAGGAAAAAATTAACCTTTAAAGAATAATTCTTGAATTTTTCAATAAAACCCAAGAAAAACAAAACAAAAAACTGTTGATATACTTGGTGGGTGGGGGTGTGTATGGATATTATATATATATATATATATATATATGTAAGTCTTTGGAGTTTGAATGAGCGCATGCCATGCCCAAGCTGACACAAACACAAACCAGAGATAGAAAAAAACCAGATACGAGCAGTGTGTGTATGTGTTTTTTTTTTTTTTTTTGTTTTCAATTAAAAAATTTAGTGTCTGAGAATTTGCTTTGTGCTTGGTGGCTCACCTTTTGAAGCTCTCCCCCAACATGGATTCTCTTTGCCAGACACCAAAAACCCCATCTCTTGCATCAAGACAGATAGATAGTACTACTAGATTCTACTTTTTTCCTTTTTCTTTCTGCTTTCATCATCTACCTACCTACCTTTGTTTTCTTTTAATCTTTTAATTCCCACCTTTTTTATTTTATTAATTGCCCTCCCACACAAACACACATTGAATTCCAATTATATGCTAACATGTAAAATGACACACACAGTAACTATGGTTTTTGTTATAAATAAAATTGGCTAAAGTATATGTAGAGTAATCCAATAAATATCACAAGTGATTATTATGTGTTTTATTAAATTAATAAAAAAAAAAGTTATATGATAAGTAAAATAATTCAGTAATATGTTTTTTTAATATTGAAAAAAAAAAAATTAAAAGTTAACGTGGGTACTAGTACATCATGAGTGGTGAATGATATATATAAAATCTAGAGGTGTATAAGCATGAAGACCCCACTCCACTCTTACTGTCATCATTGCAGCTGAGGTGGAGTGGGGAAGGGCTACCTCTTGCTTTTTTAGCTTTTTCTTCATCTACCCTTTTATTGGTAGGCCTCAGGGAATGTCTCTTAATTTGCTTTGGATCGACTACTTATATATACATACATACATATATATATATATAAAATATATATATTTCTTTTATGTATTCAATATTCTTTGTGCCTCTCCATTTCTCTTGGGACTTCAATCTGTTAAGTTATCTCTTTATGTGCGTGAAATGCAAGGGAATGTTGAAGGCAGCAGGCACAAGCTTTGGCTTTATGTAAATTGTTGTTTTTTTAATCAATTATCAACTTTATCCTCACTATGTAGACAGATCTCTGAGATTGATCTCTTGCAGTAAAGTCCTAAACATATACTATTTTTTTAATTTACACCTTTTCCCTGTGTTTCTTTATTATTAGGACCTATATAAAACATTAATTCTTAAGTCTTATCCCTAAAATTATTTAATTTTTTTTTAATTATTTTACAAAAAATGTTTATGCTACGGCATGGGATAACGAGTTGAAAACAATAATACCGTTATAAATTTTAGAATATTTTTTTTAGTATTTTAAAAAGATTTTTTCAGTTCTTTTTGTTTATAATACACAAATTTTACAAACCAAAATTATGCTAAAATTAAACGAAAATAATTGCTTTAACATCTAGTGTTTGTATCTAAAATAACTAAAAAGCAAATCAGATATAGAATTTGATATGCAGAAAGAAAAAGATTATATTAAATTATAATTTATTTATTATCAATATAAACAGTGCATATATGAAAGAAATATATGTGATTTGGTAAAAGATTTTGGTTGTTATAGTGTGAGCAGCAAGCAGCAGCAAAACCAAGACTTTTTTCTGTTCCGAAGGAGCAAAATGAGAAAAGTATGAAGAAAACGAAAATAATATATATATATATATATTTTATATATGGAGCCAAACATTTTCAGAACTAGTGGTGTAGTGCACCACTAAATGATATAACCATTTATGTATTTAAAATAAAATTCTCTACAAAAATAAAGTCATCATATAATTACTTAAAATAAATTAGTTTTCAAAGTTTGGAGATTTGGATCAAAAGGAAAAGATTGCTTAATTACGAGAAACAATGACAGCAATAAGTAACAAAGATTTAACAAAAACACTTCCAACAAGGCTTAGGCTTAAGACCATTCCCATGAGTGCCTGCTGTTCTATACTCAATTACAACAAGAGCTTCTACTTTACTTTTTTTTTTTATTTTATAAAAAAACAAAGGTTTAAGAACATTAATATTTTCCTTATTCTAACTGAAACAGCCAATTACAACTTGATCACAACTACGGCCAGAGTGCTCTTACAAAAAATCAGCTTATTATTTTTTTTTTATAATGATAATAACCATAATAATAATAATAATTTTCTTTTATTTATATGATTCCCATTCCCCGTTGTTTACTCTCATTACAATCAAACAATAATTTTTTGTAACTGAAATTGTTTTTGTCGCAGTTCAATATATGAGATTTCATCTTTTGCTACTTTATGTAAAATCAATTAGTTTTGTTTGATATATTAAAAATATTTTTTAGTTTCTTTTTTTTTAAAATTTATATGCTAATCAATAATAAAAGATAATAGCAAAAATAATAAGGAAGTTTTAAAAATTTTAAAATGTTGTTTCTAGTATTTTTTTAAAAGTTATTTTTATTTGTACTCAGTCATTTTTTAAAGAAAATTCTTATATACTTTTATAAATGAAAAAAGAAACGCATGACAATTTATAAGTTACAAGACTAAATACATCAAACCAAAAAAATATTAAAATATAAAATAATAACCTAACAATTTTTTTGCACAAAAATATCAAAATACTAAATTATGATAAGATCTAACACATGATATGAATTTATATTTTTCTTTAAAATAAAAATATGAGTAAGAACCATAAATTATTGACAGCAGATAAATGGGGAAAAAAGTTGAAAAATAATACTATGCATATTGTGAATATAAATATTAAACAAACAAGGCATTATCTTTCTGAAAGTCCTTCAGTTCCCCATTTAAAGAGGGTTCCTGGATTACCGTAAATAAATAAGTGCTCAAAAACAATGACATGCTTTAACATACTCCGGAACAAGATCATTTTTCTTACAAAAATAAGTAAACGTTTGAATAAGTTACTGTGACAAAAATTAATTAGTTGTATTTGATCATATAAATTAATAAAAAGATACGTACTTAATATAAATATTTTTATAATTTACATTATTATTATAAAATATATATTTAATTTAAAAAATATCAAAATAGTAACTAAATAAATTTGGAAAATTAAAAATAAGAAACTCAAAAAAGCATTTATTTTCAACCTTCTAATAATCACTTCTAAAAACCTAACTCTATTTGTTGTCTTACCAAACACTAACTAAAATATGTTAAAACTGCTAATATATAGCAAATAAACAATTTCAGTTACCCTCTATTTCTATCTCCTAGTCACCTCCATGAAATTCATTAAATACTAACATACACACTATATAACAAAACAACTGCATTTCAGCTGAATGCACTATAAGATTATTCATTAATATTCAGCATATATTTATCTAAAAGGGTTCAAAATCTAAAAGGACTAAATCAAAGTTAATGGCTGGGGTTCCTTTAAGTTTATTGAGAACAAGGTGCTTCCAGTTAAGGATTGCAGCTTGTTTACTGTAAAGGATCTGATGAATATGGCGCCTTTTTTTGTGTACCTAAAGCAGTGCCTATCTCTGGGCTTCAATTAGTTGAAACTATTTGGAACAAGTTCTTTTTGTCCTTGGCAACAGAACTCACCACTAAGAACAAGGACCTCTAAACCTAAGAAAATCAAATCAAGGCTTAAAACTTTAGGTAACTACATATAATAAGAAGGGAGTACCTGGTGCGTTTAACCCAAAAAATTTGGTGGGTTGAACTTAGGTCAACTATGACCCCCTCACTGACTCATGTTTCCTCCGTCACACATCCTCAATGGTTTTATATTAGTCTGCCTAAAGATTTTTTTTCGTGAAGATTTCGAGTGACAATTCTCAGAGGATGGGCTTCGGTATTAAATACCCATTCATCCAAAGAGATGAGAGATGGAGGTGAAAATAAGAGGTAGAGATATTTGAGAGTCTCGGCTAGGAAGAAGCTCTGCATCATATTGTCTCTGACACCAGTTGTCACCTGAGTACAAAATGTTAAAATCAAGAACATGAAAAGATCTCATTGGAAAAAGAAACAGGCTGCAAGCTTCTTTCAGATTTCAACAAAGATATATAATACATGCATATACATATGCACATACAAATGCACACGCTTAAGCTTGATTGCATTGCAGGAAGCAGAACAGTATGATTTAACATTACAATGCACATGAGATGAAAATCAAGCTAGTGCATATATTAATCATCTTCCGGGATTTAAAAGACAGAAAAATCTGCAAGGACTGTGGTAAAGAAAAGGCTTAAGAGTAAATTTTGATAAAAAGCTCTTATGATTCATATAGTCCAGATTAAACTCAAAACTCTGGATATACACAAATAAACCAATAGGTTATGGATATCTTAAAAAACCTTCCATCTGTTTCGAAAAATGTTACTGAGGGTTTTCAGAGGGTAGGTTTCACAGAATTGATATATGGGTTATCCAACAAGAGATGAAAATTATTTCCCATCCCCACCTAAACAGTTAGAAAGAAAGCACACACATGCATGAATGGAAAATCACACTAAGGTAGAGAAGTAAACGTCTGAAGTTCAAAAACCCATGTGATCTGAATCTGCTGAATGTGGATAGTAAGAACTAAGCAATGAGTGTTTCCTGGAAGCCATACTAGCAATACTGATAATCCTTTATAAAATAGAATATTTAAATTACAGCTCTAGATTGAAGGAAAACTTACATCTTTAAGCCCCACGTATCCTGTCTCCAAACGGGAATTCCTTTCAAATGCTTGGAAAATATTCCAGCCCCATTCTTGGTATGTCTTATTCCCAGTGAAACGCCAGAGGTAAAAGAGGGACTCCACTGTCTCAGGCCTCAAAATATTCCAGGATGTGCCAAGACTCATGTCCTATAAATTCCTTTTTACATTATGTACAAAACATTTTCTTTTATTAGACAAGTTCATTCAACAGAAGAGCTGCTCCTTACCTGTCCAGCACGAAAGAAATAATTCTCTCCAGCCAGTTTTGTAGGTGTTGACAGATAGAAGTTATAACAAGTCCATGCAAGCTACATTGCAAAGCCAAATACATTTCAGTTAAATGATTAAAGGCACCAATAATCCTTGCTATAATCAAATTGTCAAGAATGCTTAGGTTGGGGAAGCTGTGAGTTTAGCCATAGATTGCAACCTGAAACTACCACATTTCAGAAATATATTCTCCTTGTATGTCTCCATCCTACAACCCCAATAGACTTCTTCATCAAGCTAGTTAGCTTCATGACTGCTAGCTAGCAGTTACGATCCTACTTCATGTAAAATTGGCTTAGAAAGTACCATAAAAACAATTCTTCACCATATGAACCAAAACATATTGTGATGTTTTGTCCAATCTCCCTAGTCCTGAGTACTTAATATTGTCTGAAAAAGCTTTAGGTGCTTGAGCAGAATGAAATCCATTCAAGCATTTTATTTTTTCGATGCTTCATTTTGCTTCACTTATAGTTTCTTTTCTCTTATCCTGTTTTCTCACTTTTCCTTCATAGAAGAGTCAATATTAAATCCTAAAATCAAAAACTAAAAAACAATCAGGACCATGCCTGCAATATCAAAAAACTAACCCCAGCTCGTAGCGTAAGGGTTAGAAAAACATCAGGTGAGGAGCTTTTCCTTGATCACAGCAGATTTCTTTTCCTTGATTAGGAAAAACATCAGGAAGGTAGGGTAAAATCCATGAGTATATTGCTTATGGATACCTCTTCTGCCAACGATAAGTATTTTGCAGCTTCCACAGGGCCATAACCAGAAGATCCTAAAACCAACATCCCGGGTACAAAACATGCTAACTCATCCATCTGCACGCAAGAATACAGAAACAAGGCGCATCATAATATTTAGCCATCAAATAACATCAAGAATCTTCTTGATTAGTTAGGCAGATCCTACCTTGTCCGTATGTGAATTTCCAGTCTTTTCACATAGGTACGCAAAGGAGGATGGTGTTGTTCTACGAACCAAACTTTGCAAACCCCTCATTGATGCCTCCCACATTTCTCTGTTTTCAGAATTTATTGATGCTGGTTTAGTTAGAAATATGTCTAGAAAAGAAGAATTCTCAATAATGGTAATAGCAACCATGATACTAGTGAAAAAATTAAATAAGGTGTTTAAATCTGATAGCAACTTATAAACACCTTGGTAATTGTTCTTGTTTCATAATCCAGTATGTATGGTCCTCATAAGCAACTTATGAACACCTTGGTAAAAGCAACCATGATACTACAAATCAATATATCCTCTACGTGTTTTGGTTATAACTTAAAGTATTTATTTCTTAAAGTGTTAACCCTTGAACACTTGAACAACTTAAACCTTCATATTTCAATTTAAACAATTAAAACCCTGATATTACATAGTGAGAAAAAGGCTTCAATTGAAATTTGAGTAAAATAAGTTATGAGATGCAGTTATATTCATCACTCATCTCTCTTTCATATCCTGAAAGAAAGCAATATAGTAGTGTTTCCCTGAAAATCACTGGCATCTGGCAATCACCAGAGCGAAAAATTCTCACTCCATTACTCCTTTGCCATCCCTGCCATCCGTTTCTCATCATTTATTTCCCATGTCCAATGACCCGTGGTGGCACCCCCTTCTCACAGTGACACTCCACTTCTCGTTAGCCACTCAGTGCAGATCCCACAAATCCTTTTCTGTAAACTAGCCTAGCCGCTCACCAAGCTAGCAAAAACTTGCTCTCTCCAAAAGTAAGTACTAGGAAGCTAAGCAGACCAAAAAGCTCAATTGGCAACAAGCTAGACAAGCTCTGCTTACTCAAATCCAAGAGTCCCGGTCTCATCAAACTGTAAATGCTAATTGAAATCTTATTCATGAACCTACAAGCCCTTATGTCCAAAATCAACACCCATTCATCAAAATTCATAGAAACTGAGACTAAGAGCACTTGAATTATTCAGCTTCATTATCTCTCTGGGTCACTAGGAATGAGATTATTTTCACTCAAGTTTGACATTTAACTACATACAAGCTCCCAAAAACCAAAAAATCAATTCCTCCTCAAATAAAGGATCTTCAAACTTCTATCTAATTCCTTAAGTAACTGAATATGCGCCCAAAGATCAGTACACTTCAAAATCAACAACCTGCAATCAATCTCATGTCAACTTCAAGTTGCAGGCATTTGTCAGAAGAAACCGCAGAGGGTCATCTCTCACCATTTCCCTATCTGACTTGACACAAATGGAATTAAATGGACCTGTTCCCATTTAGATTTGAAGACAGATGGCTCATTGTGAATGATTTTAGTGCCAAATTCAAAGAGTGGTGGAAGGCAAATGAGATAAATGACAAGCCAAGCTACAGGTTAGTGAATAAACTAAAGGCGAAAAAATCAACTATTAACGAATAGTGCAAGGATGAGGATTAGAGGAAGAGCATGGAGACACAAGGTTTGTTCCATGACACACAGACAATTAACGATTTGGAAGACGAGGGAGAAATTTCTACAGAAGATATAGTGACAAAGGAGGCGCTAAAGATGGATTTCGCAGCTAGATTACAAAGAGAAGTAGATTGGCAACAAAAATTGAGGGCGAGATGGATTAAAGAAGGCAATTACAACATGAGATTTTTTCACTGCACGACTAGTCACCATACGAGATGCAGTTTTATGAAGGGAATGGAGATTGAGGGAAGAGGGGTCAAGGGTAATGAAGATTTGAGGCAAGGGGTCAAGGATTACTTCTGTAGACTATATTGCGAAGAGTTTGTTAGACATCCCAGATTGGATGGCATCAACTTCAATATGTTGGATGAGGCGACTAAGGAACATATTGAAAGAGACTTAACTGTTGAAGAAATCTATGAGGCTCCCAAGCAATGCAAGAAAGACAAAACTTCAGGTCCTTATGGTTTTAATATGGGTTTGTTACAGAAATTTCCGTATCTGGTCAAGGATGATGAAATGGAACTAGTCAAAGAATTCCATGATGTGGGTACATTATGAAACCTCTTAATTATAATTTTTTTGGTGCTAATTGCTAAGATGGAGGATGCTGTAAATATTAAGGAGTTCTAACCGATAAGCCTAGTGAGTTGTATTTATAAGCTTATTACAAAAGTTTTAGCCAAAAGAATCAGTAAGTGTTGAACAAAGTAATTGGAGAGTATCAACATATGTTTGTAGAAGGTAGATTATGGAGGTGGTACTGATTGCTAATAAAGTTGTTGAAGACTAGTTGTACAGGAAGAGAGATGGTGTATTACGTAAATTAGACATGGAGAAATCTTTTAGGGTTTTATTGATTACTTGCTTGATAGAATGTGTTTTGGCTCCAAATGGAGGATGTGGATCAACACTTGCATTACTGCAACTTCGTTTGCAATTATGCTGAATGGAGGTCTGTCGACTTTTTTCAAAGCATCTAGAGGGATTAGACAGGGAGACACATTTTTCCCTCCA
Organism: Carica papaya; assembly: GCF_000150535.2. The sequence continues at coordinate 11,276 of NW_019014597.1, forward strand.
TTGTTTATCATTATGATGGAAGTTTTGAACAAACTGTTAGTGAGAGCCAGAGATTTGGGTGGAACAAGGAGAGACAACAAAGGAAGTAATTCATTTTTTTTGCTTATGATGTATTATTATTTTGTTAGCCAGAGGAGAGATATTTGTTGAATCTTATATGTGTTTTGTTTTGTTTCCAAGTGGTATCTGGTCTAAATATAAATCTTATGAAGTCGGAGATGGTCAGATTGGGTAATTTGAGTGATACTGGAAGACTAGCATTGATCTTAGGCTACAAAGTTGTGGACTTGCAAATTAATTATTAGGGCCATGTCGTTGGATGCTACTTGTAAAGATCTGAGGACATGGGATCCCATTGTGAATTAATGTGAGAAGAGACTTGCAGGATGGAAGAAAAACTTCCTATCCAAGGGCGGGCGATTAACGCTTATCAGGAGCACATTATCAAACCTTTTTATATACTATATATCATTATTATCCGTGTCAAAGAGTATGGCCAAGAAATTGGAAATAATCCAGTATAGATTCTTATGAGACAACTTACTGGAAAAATAGAAAATATCATTTGGTGGCTTGGAACAAGATTAAAAGACCATTAAATCAGGGAGGTGTGGAAATTAGATTTATGGTTGAAATGAATCAAGCTTCAAAGGGGAAATAGTTGTGGCAATTCATGAAAGAAATGCATAGTCTATAGAGAACAATTATTGAGGTAAAGTATGGTACTACTGACAGAGGGCGGTACAGCAGGATGCCGAAGAGACTGATTGGGAAATATTTGTGGAAAACGATTGGAGCTGGAAAGGATAAATTCCATGAATGCATTAGATGGAGGGTAGGGGATAGGGAGGGACTAAGTTTCTGGTTTGACGCATGGCCTGATGGCAAATCTCTGCGAATGAGGTTTTCGCAGATTTTTGCTATAGCAAGGAATAAGGACATTATTGTTAAAGACGTGCCTACTGGGAATTGAATGAAATATGAATCACTGTTAAGTGTATTTAAAAAAATGAATCACTGTTAAGTGCTTTGTTGATGTGAACAAAGGGAAGACAAGACACACTAGGTTTCATGAGATCCTAGGACCAAGATGAAACTCAAGCTCTCATAGAACAATACATGGGAGTTCATGGCAATATAAGCTTGAAGGCTCACTGTTTCAAGAAAAGCCAGGGTCAATTAATGTCACAAGGCCATGGCCACCTTAAGGAAGGGCAAGACATGCTCCAAGATGGATCTCAAGACCTCATAAGCATAAGAGGCCAAGTTTAAGACCCATAAAAGAAAGATGTTGCCATATGAACAATTCAAGCTTGGTAGGTTACAGTTTGAGTTGTCTAAAGGAAGACCAAAGCAGATTGAACTATCTAAGTGGAGATCACGGCCTTATGGACTATTCAAGACAAGGCCAAGGTATTTTAGGCAATGCACAAAGTCCGTATGAAAGGCTAAACACAACATATGAGAGGTTTGGATCACATGGAACGACTATGACAAGTTTAAAGCCAAAGAACTCAAGAAAGTCTTCCAAACTTTGGCTCAAGAGTGAATCCTTAAAGGAAAAAGGCTTGGATCATATTTGAAAGCCTATAAGTGAAGAAAACAAGGCCCATGCAGCCAAAAGAAAGCTAGCATGCCAAGCCTTATGAAATAGGGTCACATGGCAAAAACGATTTCTCACCCAAGAGAGATTTTCTTTCATCTTCCTCTCCACCTCAAATTCGGCTACAAAGAGTCCTAATCTAAGTAGGACCTAGGGCAATTAAGCTTAAAGAATTCAATTTCATCTTTTCAAGAGTTCTAAATAAGTGTTTAAGTCATGGAGAGATCAAGGGAGCTTATCTACACATCATTTTTTTTTTAAAATGGCTTATCTACACATCATAAATCCTAATTCAAGTAGGATTTGCGGTAAGGCATTCAAAGAGTCCGAATTCAACTTGAAAAGGGTCCTAAGTAGACTTTATCTTCCTAAATTAATATTAAATAAAGTGTTAGAATCATACTCGGAATGGGAAAGCTCAAAGGAGATGATCTCCCACTCATGGCCGAATATCTCCCTAGATTTTCTCATGAAGAAAGAGCTAGTTCCTACTTCAACTTGGATGCATCCTAATCCATCTTCAACACCGAAATTCACTAAATATCGGACTCCAAAAGCAAGCCAAATAGTCCAAGAGTGGTCAGTTACAATCAAGCTACTTCACCAAGAGAGAAGAGTTTTAATTTATCTTAATTTATGAGTCTTTATTTAATTATTTCTTTAGAATCCTAGATAGGATTTAAAGATAAGTTTTCTAGTTTTAAGTTTTTTATTTTTATTGTAATTCTCAAAGACTATGACTATATGAAGGCCCCACACCTTTATTTGTAATCAATTCAAGTTCAAATCAATAAAAATAAAGCTTTTGCTTTAGTTAGCTTTCGGCTTTTTGAGTGCTCTTTAGGAAGATCTCTTCAACCTTCTTTTTAAGTGAGGAATCAATTATACTTATCAAGGTAACTCTTGTAGTGTTTTATCAATTTTTATTATTTTTTCCAATTACTTTAGTTCTTAATCACAAATTAATTGTGAGATAAGTAAGGGATTATTTAAGAATTAGATTTTTGTGCTAAACTGTATGTGTGGGAGGGTTTTGGATTGCACTTATTGATCCCGGATTCTGCATCATTGTTCATTGGTATCTCTCAGTGATGAGTATAATCAACCTGTTTAGACTTTCGGCACAACTTAGAAATTTATTGTGGAGACATTTTATGAGGGTTAAAATATTATAAAATATTTCCTATAAATAATAATATGATTATCTTTTCAAATATATTAGTGTAATTAATATGCTGATTTATGTTGGTTATCATATATAAATCAATCTACATATATAAATATCTTTATTCTCATTTCAATAAAAGACACGTAAATATTCAGTATTTTTGCTTCTCTAACCAAAAATATAGTATTAGAACTAGGGTTAAGATTTTAGAGGTCAAATCAAATAACGATTAAACAACCCATTTTTGACGCCGAAGGAAGTCAACCACCATCCTCCAACTAGTTTAGATCGCGGCCGGCATGATGGTGCCCACAGAAGAGTCAAAGGAAGCCTTTCTCTCTTTGTTTCTGCGTCTTTAAACGTCGGGTGAGTCGCATTCGGCCGTTTCGTGTACGTGTTGCATTCGGCACAAAGTCAGAACCTGAAGAGAACCTCAGCCGACCTAGTCTGAGCAAGAAACCAAAAGGCTAGAGTGGAGAAAGCAGAGGCGGAGCAGATCTCGCGACAGCAAGCTTTTTCCGGTTTTTCGACGTGATTTGAGGTGATGTTACAAACATCATTCTGAATTCAGGCGTGCATTTGGATTCAGTGGTGATTTCCGGTCAAAAGCAGACATTTTTATGATTTCTGGCAATAACACATGACTCTCTAGCGGCAACTCGTGAACTCCAACGGCGGCGTGTGCGGGGGCGCGTGAACTCTGGTGGTCAGCAGTGAAGTTCTGGTAAAATTGTTGACAGCCGTGTGTGAAGAAGTACTCTATTTTTTTAGATTTTTTGGTATATTTGCAGTATTTTTTAAGTATCCCTGACTATTGTGTTTTGGGTATTATAAGTGACATTTTTTATAATTTATGAATTGAAATTGATGATAATATTATCTGCTATTACTGCCGTGAACAAGAATATATAAAGTGATATTATAAGAAATTGCAGAATCATAATCGGAGGACACAAACCGCTAATATTATTGCTACTACTGTTAGCTCATATTTTGAAAGAAAATTTATGATTTCAGTTGAAAAGTATACTAAATTCATTCAGTATCAAAAATTTTTTAAAAAAATTCTACTTTTGTTAAATCAGAGAAAAAATGTTTTATCTCTTCTTCGAACAGATAAGTGATTGATTTTTGTGTTACAGATCACATGACAGGTAATTCTAAATTTTTTTAAAGTTTTCGACCACAAAAAAAATCTCTTTCTGTAACTATTGCTGATGGATCGACCTAACATTGTGGGTTTGGAGACCACAAAACCAATATCATCTATTACCGTATCATCTGTATTAAATTTACCTAAACTTAGCTTCAATCTGACTTCTATGAATAATCTTACTAAAGATTTGAATTATTGTTTTATATTTTTTCCTGATTACTATGTTTTTCAAGATCTTATGACAAAACAGATTATTGGTAAAATAAATATATCATATAGTCTCTACATTCTTGATACTTGAGTATCTCGATCGGTTATCTGCTCTAATGTTATCTCTCCATTTGAAGCACATTATCAATTGGGACATCCTTTTAAACCGCTGTTAAAGAAGCTATATCCTTAATTTTATTATGTATTTTCACTGGATTGCGAGTCATATCGGTTTACAAAATATCACCGTAGTCCGTCAGGTTCAAGGGTCAATAGATAAGCTGAGTCTACTTTTGAGTTAGTTCACTCTGATGGTCGGGGTTCATATTTTATTCTGTCTAAAACTGAGTTTAAGTATTTCGTTACTTTTGTGGATGATTTTTCTTGAATAACTTAAATATATTTTATGAATA
>NW_019014597.1:16265-32078 GCF_000150535.2 Carica papaya
TGCACCATTTTTATGCCAACTTATTCCATTGCTAATTTTATCTCATATGACCATATGTCTTCTTCATTTATTGCTTTAATTGTTTTTATAAATTCAGTTTCTATATTCAACACAGTTAAAGAGGCTCTGAATCACCCTGATTGGTGTAATGTCATGTTTAAAAAAATAAATACTCTTGACGACAATTATACCTGGTATCTGACAGATTTACCCAAAGAAAAAAAGGTTGTAGAGTGCAAATGGATATTTGCAGTCAAAGTGAATCCAGATAACTCTGTAGCGAGACTTAAAGCTCAACTAATAGCAAAAGATTATACTCAAACTTATGCGGTGGACTATTCTGATACATTCTCTCCAACGGCCAAACTTATCTATGTCCGTTTATTCACATCTATTGCAGACTTGCGAAATTGGCTCTTACACCAATTAGACATTAAAAATGCATTTTTAAATGGTGATCTCCTAAAAGAAGTGTATATGCAGCAACCATCTAGCTTTGTTATTTAGGGGGAGTACAGAAAAGTCTATCATTTAAAAAAATCTTTGTATGTCCTGAAACAGAGTTCCTGTGTATGGTTTGACAAATTCAATGAGGTAGTCTATAAGTTCGGACTGAAGAAAAGCATGTGTGATCATTTAGTTTTCTATAAACAATCAACAACTGGTATTATACTTCTTATTATTTATGTTGATGATGTTGTGATTATAGAAAAAAACCATGCAAAAATATTCTCTCTCAAGTCATTCTTGCACAACAAGTTTAATACCAAAGACTTGAGACAGTTAAAATACTTCTTGGAGGTGGAAGTAACAAGAAGTAAGGAAGGAATTTTGTTATCTTAGAGAAAGTATGCACATGATCTACTGATAAAAACAAGAAAACTGAGAATTAAGTCATACAATACACAAATGGTATCAAATGTACATGTTACAAAAAATGATTATGATCCCCTTGATGATCCAGAAAAATACAGGCGATTAGTTAAAAAATTTACTTATCTCACTGTAACTCGTCTAAATATTATATACCCTGTCAGTATTGTTAGTCAGTTTATGTCTATACTTACAGTCAACCAATGGGAGGTTCTGAAATAGATTTTGTACTATTTGAAAAGTGCTCCGAAACTTGGCATAGTATTTAAAAATTATGAACATACTCACATTGAATGTTTTACAGATGTTGATTGGACTGGATCTAAAATTGATAGGAGATTTACTACGGAGTATTGTGTTTTTGTTGGTGGGAATCTCGCATCATGAAAAAGTAAGAAACAAACAGTTATATCTTACTCAAGCACAGAGTTTGAATATAGAGCTATGACCCAGTCTACATGCGAAATCTTATGGATACATTATCTTTTAAATGAAGTGGGTTTGAGACCCACATCTCCTATGAAACTCTGGTGTGATAATCGGACTATCTTTTATATTACCTCGAATCCTATGTATTATGAGAGATCAAACATATTGACATTGATTGTCACTTTATCCAAAAAAAAAATTTAATAAAACTTTATATTCACTAGTTATGTGAAGACAGAAGAACAATTTGGTAATATATTCACAAAACCTCAAAATGGATTATGGATTGAATATCTTCGAAACAAACTAGGCATGATTAATATTTATACTCCACCTTGAGTAGTATTAAAATATTATAGAATATTCCGTGTGCATAATAGTATGATTATCTTTCTAAATATGTTAGCATAATTAATAGAGTGATTTATATTGGTTATCATATATGAATCCATCTATATTTATATATATTTCTATTCTCATTTTAATAAAACACAAGTAAATATTCAATATTTTTTTCTACAACCTTTGACAATAAGCTTTTGTCAAAGAAATCGCCTAGCGAATGAAATTTCTGTTTAGACAAATTTAAAAAGTAAATACAACCCCAAGAATAACATTTTTTGCATAGGAAGCAATTCGTTAGATAATTTATAAGTTAATGAAGAAAGAGAAGATCAAGACAAACTGGTGTTGCTTGTATAAAGAAACGGAAGAGACTTGTGGCCACTTACTTATCAGGTGTCCCCTAGCATATAGCTTATAGTCTATGGCTCTCGGGATTTTGAGTTATATATGGGCTATAGCCAAAATTGTCAATGAGGAAATTTGAGTTTGGACAGACGTGAGTAGAAAGAGGCAATTGGGGTTCATCCTGTTGACAACTATTTGGGTGCTTTGGAAAGAAATGAGTAGAAGAGTCTTTGAGGAAGTGGAGGAAAACTTTGATAGATTAGGGGAGAGATGGTTTCAAACTCTTAGTATTTTGATTTTGAGGCAATAGTTGTATTCAATGGAGAATTTAGGAGATCTAATTAACATATTGACTGAAATGTAAATTCTTTTGTATCTCAATTTTGCACCCCCTTGGTACATGTAATTTATACATTACACGTTCTATTTCAAAAAGAAAAGATCAACAACCTGCAATGAATTTAGATTTTTCACAATTTTAATAGGAATTTGACTTGCAGAAACCCTGTTGCTTGCCATTCTCTGTCAACTCCAAATTCACAAGATTGACAATGCTGGGGATTAAACTACAGAACAAGAAGCTCCTACCCAAGAACATAAGCAAAGTCAAATTAGTCAATCAAGTTTTGACATGAATGTAATCCTCCCGACCATATTTGATATAAAGCAAAATTTATCTCAAAATTAATTACATATATTGAAGGCTGGCTCATTGGAAGTGAAAAGTCACAGTTGGAAGGGCAAGCCTCATGGGCCTTTGGGCATGGAAATTGAGGGACGGGTAGTGGTGACAACTGAGAAAGGAGTCAGAGATTGATACTTTGATGGTTGTTGTCAATGACATTTAAACCAACCATGACTATTGTGCTCTACTGTTAGGAGGAGATATGGGACACGTAGTTACCACATGTTCTGTTGCTCAAAATGTATATGGAAGATCTAATTTTCTCCTTTGCAGACATTAGGGTTTAAATGGTATTAAGATCTAAAGGTTTCAATTTTCAAAATATGTAAACTTCAAGGTTTCGGTTCACAATGAGAATCTTAAACTAAAGAATAGTTACATACCTTTAAAATTAATAATTAAGTTCTTTAAGTTATTAATTAGACATTTCTTTCAAAACCATGCTAGCTTTCATAACCATATAATGGAAAATCAAGTGGAAAAATATTCACGTCACAGAATCCACTTATGGACACTACTGCTCATTATAGAGCTCGCATACTTCAATTCTTTCATGTTACTCAAACTATCTATGTCAGCGAAGCTGCTTGTGGAAACTCCATATGATAGAATATACATCATGTTAACACTAGCCATATACCAATCGAACACTTGTAAAAATGTCAACATAAATGGGAGCATTTTGTATCACATACAATAAATTTAAAATTGTGTGTTTGAAAAGGCTTTCTAACTACATTTTAACATAAAATATATATGTAAGTTCTACCATAAACTGCAAAGTTATATTCTTATCACATTGAAATTTAAAACGAAAAGAGAACATCAGTTAAGACGTCACCTATACTGCTTTACAGCTTCTGTTTTATTCCCCTGTATCCAAACCTTGAGTAAATATTCATAAAAGCTGCAGCATGAGTAAAATTGTGCAGATCAATATAGCAGGTAACAGGCATGCTTGTTACCTAATAATGCACATAGAGACATGCTATGGGAGATAAACTTGTGATATGTACGAAAGGCTACACAAATAAACGTAGACCATCCAAAAGGAATTTTTAATATATATAATGTGGATATAAATATAGATTGGACATTTACTATCAGTTTAAAATTTTAGTATTATTAGAAATATAGACCCTGAGTGTTGTTCGATTTCTCTCAATTAAATTTCAAGACCAATGTGCTTGCTAAACAGTTTAGCAGGCATGTTAAGAGTATAAACAATAAAAACGTAAATAATAGAGTAAGTTATTTTCTGCTTCTGAGATAATCTGTCACAAACAGATATTTCACCACAGAAAATAGGATATATACATATATATACATACAACTATGTTTGTATATCTCTTTCTTTATATTTAATTCTGTCGTATCAGGTATCATCTATTCCTTGTACAAGTATAATAGAAGAGAAATACAAATACTTTGTATACTTTATCCTATTAATATATATGACTAAATGGGATTTGTTGGAAATTATGTCTACACTACCGATGACGTGAAACAGCATAGCTGGTTATGTTATTCAACTTAATTTATCAATATATTATGTTTAAACATGTAAGGAACACAATTTTTTACATATATCTGCCTCGACTGCAATACCCTGTTGCTTAAGCACTCAAATTCATGCAATACTAATTGTTTCCAGGTCAGAATTTAGTGAAGGTTAGCTCCAAGAACTACCTCAATTTTTTTATGCAATGTAAAACACAAATTAGAAGCTGAAGCATTAAACTCTTAGATATAACTTAGCCTAAAGGAATGTCACAGATGCAGCTCAACAGCCTCCCCAACTATATGCACTTAAAAGAGTTGATTTCCTAAAATTCAAACTATAATATAGAGTTGAGCACCAACTTGTGCTCCAAGTTAGCACAAATTTCACTCCTGGATGTAGCAGACAAACACAGTCCAAGTCTTGTCATTAGTAGAAAAGTTAAATGTTCTCCATATCAGATATATTTTTTGAAACTACGGGTTGTTACCTATCACCCATGGCACCAAATGTGATTGTTGAGTGAGACGTCACTCCAGTGTGAGGATTAATATATATAGGAAGCAGACCATCCACAGGGAATGTTTTATGGAGTTCCTTGATGACATTCTCTGCCTGAATAACATCAGACAACTTAGAACAAACATCTAAGCATATATTAGGTGAAAACAGAAGATGGCGTGTCAGCCCATACATAAATGTGACAGAAAGAATACCTTCTGCTGGTACTTGGGGTCTCCTGTCCTCTGTGATAGAGCAATAAATTCAAGTTGTTCGGTTCCAGAATCTGCTAAAATACTGCTCCCCTAGAAACAGAGAATCTTTAAATATACTACTACTAAAAGATGTTATGAGGTCATGTTTCTAGGTCTAATTGGGAATCCTCTTCTCATTTCCTACTTTGGACTTTGATTTAGGGCCTTAAACATTGTAAGGAAACATATGAGCAGAACCCTATATATCTTAAACATACTATACGAAAGATCCAAGAGATGTAGTTTTTAACTCCCAGATCAGTAACAATGTCATACCGCCAATCTAACCAACAAAAAGATAATGCTTTGAGTGAGCATCTAAGTTACAAAAGATGAACAAAGAAAAAGACTGTCTAATGACTTCAAGAGAATAAAACTTACCCTTGTCCACCTCGGGTTATGTGCATTCCCATGCACCAGGTTAATCCGATTATAGGGAATTCCTGATGGTGTATTCCATGCAGGCAGCAGCCTATCTGCAATGTCTCTGGCCTTTTCAAGGAAGATTTTATCACCAGACAGATCATATGCACTAAGGAGCCCACCTAAAACTCTGAATTCAATATTAAGATTAAAAAGCCAGAAACAATGGTCAGTGCTAGTGACTGTACAGATTATGTTTCACAAATAAGATAATATATATGCTGGACATCTGAGAAAGCAAACTATGAAAGGAAAAATAAGATTAACATATTCCAACCTTATAGTTGTCTCAAAAACACTAGCCTCATAATCTTGGTTAAAATCCAACGAGTTTGCAACCCACCTGCAATAATTTGTTGTGATGATTAATAAAATATGGAAAGAGAAACTTTTAAGACATAATCAAATTAGAACCAAACATTAGTCATCTACTAGAAACCCCATTAGTGATTGTAATGTCTCATGCTTTATCAAATTAAACACTTGGATAAGAAAATACCAGCTAATAGCATGAAGACAAAGCATATAAACATAGGAAAGCTGAGCATCTCATTGGAAAATATAAAACTCACTCTCTGGCTCTTTGGAATTGCTCGTGGAGGTCCATTATAAATAATGTGTCAAGAGAATCTATAAGAGTTGCTCCAAGGCCACCAAAGCTATTGACACCATTCTTTGTTTCTGGCTGTTTCAGAATGAGATTTAACCCATCAGATGCATGATCTGGATATGTAGGCAAAAAGCGTGAAATATATTAGACAAATTGCACACATTCCTTAGAAAAGGAACCTACGGATTACTTGTTTTTGGAATGAAAGAAATCAGTCCCATAAAGTAAGGTATGGGTGAGGGGTTGACTTAAGAGAAACTTCTAATGCAAAGAGACTGGGAACAACGCCTAATACCAATTGCAAACATGGCAGTCCTTTACTGCCCAAATAGAAGAAAGTCCAGTTTTATAATCTGAAATTACCAGCAACAGTGCAGGGCATGCTTGCTTCAGCACCCTTATCTATTTCTTCATTTTTCTCCATTTTGAATCAGAAATGCTTAACCTATTGTTTCCATTTACTTGTAAATAGACAATTTTCAAGAAAACACAGTTCTACCTTACCACAAATTCATGTAATCTTATGTGTAATTCATTCCCCTCCTAAAAGAGACCCATAAATCACCAGCAGTTAGCAACATAAACACATGAAATCCTTGTCAGAACAGAAATGGAAAATTAATCAACAAAATTTTCCAATGATTTAGAGAAACCTGAAGTTCATCTTGACCCCAAGCGTACTTTTCATAACACGTCCATGCGTGAAGCATAGCGTCTTTCACTTTCTCTCTTCGTTCAATATCAAGTGGATCATCCTTAACAACCTCCTTCTCTGTGACTTCCCTAGTTTTAGCCCTAATCTGGATGTCTACACCCGATCCTTTTAGACGATTTTTTACATTGTCAAGCTGCAAGTATATCCAAATAAACTTTAAGAAACGAAACAAATCAACAAGAATGTTTCGGGAAAAAGAACGAATTCTTACCTGATTGAGCAAGTTTGTCAATTCCTGATTCAATCTCGATACCTCTACCTATAAAGCGAAGAAATTCGTTTAACTTGTTAACAGAAAAAATTAATTGAAGATGTGGAGGAATGAAAAACGAAATACAAAAATGCAAATCGATGAGGATAGAGAAGAGGAACCTGGTGCTCTCTGGTGAGAGTGTAACGGTCCAAGACGAGGCAGGTAATGGCGACCAATGAGACGATGGTAAGCACCAGTAGCTTCGTGTTCTTCAGGTAATTCCTCGGATGACGATATCTCCATCCGTTTACGGACGATGAAGAAGATTTCTTCCCCATTTTTTTTTATACAGGTTATCTCAATTTTGTAAATACGGATTGCAGATGGAAAATAAAGAATTTGCTGAAATGGAGATTTTCTTGAGATGTCGTCCTTATTTGTTTAGGTTCTTGACGAATCAATAGATGACAAGCGGAGAGGTTCGAGAAGAAGGTCATGTCTGGTGTTAGTCATTATAAATTCACCGCATTGGCTTCCACCCAAAAAAGAGCAACAGGGGGGTTTTTAAACGCCTCAAAACGGTGGGAAAGACGGAAAAACTCGTTTTTTATTACACGCCAGTTATTATTAGAAGGAGATGGATTAGCCGGGTCGGGTTGGATTTTATTGGGTAGGATCAGATATTTAAAAAATATTTTTTTATCAGAAAATCAATTTGAGTTAGATCATTGTAAAAATGGATTACTTTTTTTTTCAAGAATTTACTTACATTCATTCAGCCATCGTTTAGTTGATTATTATGTCCCTACACCATTAAAATAAATGTTGCCATAAATATTTTTTATTTAGTTTTTTTTTTTGAAAAAAAAAAAAGAATTTTATTTGGTAGACTGACTTGCCAAATCCGATTATTATGACAAAGTAATTTGCTTAAAATTTGAGGGTGAAAAAATAGTGTAAACGGGCAAATAACGACCTTATCAGAACTTCTCAATTTGGTGCTAGAAAATTAAGGGAGCAGATTCATCTCAGTTATACAAACAAGGTTATCCAGTATCAAACGTCGATACAACAATTCAACATGACAAAAACAGCGAATTTTAGCAAAGGAAGAGGAGATTCCTACCTAATTTTCTGCTGAACAAGAAATCTTCCTTCGGAGGATCTCATTTTCTTTCCTCAGTTTCATCAGCTTCAGTTTAAGTGATTCTACTTGCAGATTTGATGCAAGATCTCGCTGTTGCTCAACCAACTTTGTTCTGCTAATTAATACTGCCAGATTAACAATCAGCAACACCATTTGAATTAGTAAAGTGATTCATATAGCCATGCAGCAGAGCAGCTTTTTGAATTGTGAACACTTAATCTTGGGTGGGTTTTTTGGTCTATAATGCTCTATATCTTTAAAGTTTTAAGAGATAAGATATTTTGGCAAGAAAACAAGAATCCACAGAGGTTTTGTGCAGTTTTTTTTTTTTTAAATTCCAGAATGGAGCAATTGTAATCAACTCGACAATTAACCACCAACCAAACGATTGAGAATCATAGAAGTAAATTCAGATACATATGCAACAGAGCTGCATGCTGACTTGTAAACACTAGACCTCAAGTCTAGAATCTAAGCACAAGTAAATTGGATTCAAGACACACTTCAGCGTAGTTGAGTCATGTTGGCGAAACTGACTATTATTATTACCCCAAGATGGTAGGACGTGAACCTAGAGTGACCAAAAACTCCAGGCTTGTAATGATCCTAAATCAGAAATGAACCAAGCTACAACCTGAACAATAAACATTAACTCGAACAAAACTTGGAAGATGTAAATGAGGCAGTTGAAAGGTGAGCCTTAACATTACCCAAAGCCAAGAAGACCTGATCTTGAGGTAATCCAAAGTCCAAAACATAATGATTCAAGATAAACAGTAATGCGAAATGAAATGATCCGAAACTTCTTTTTAAGCTCAAAAACATAATTACAGGAAACAAAAAATGGGAAATGATTTGAAACATGATTGATCTAACTTACAAGATATGACCGGAAAACTGAACAACCTGCCCAATTAAGAATTACCGTTAATTATTGGAACCGAAATTATATCATTGATTTAGTTGGAAACTGAGGCCACATCCTCTCATAGAGAAGATTGTTGGTAAGATTAATCCTGAGAACTTTCCATTATTTATATATTCAAACCACAACATTTTCTCAGAGGATATGAGAAAAAAAGTGGCACTCACATTCCTTTTGCAAATCCTGGAGTCTCTTCTGGAGCTCATTTTTCTCTTCCTGTTCAACCAGCAAGCGCTCCCTCAAATCTTGAATCTCTAGATGATCTGTCAAGTACGTATATCGAGCTCATTCATTTGTAGAAAGAAAGGAAATTTAGGAAATGCATAGTGGATTTTGAACCTGACATTTTGACTCCTCATCAGAACGGACTTGATCCAACTGGTTTGCCAGAGCTTGAATATGGTTTATATGTGCTGTTAAATCTTGGCGGAGGTGATTATTGACTGCTTCATTTGATGCCTTTTCAAGTAGAAGGCCTCTATAAATGGTTGCTTCATTCTCAGCGAAAAACTTAATTCAAATATTAGAGGTAACATGTTTGTTTCTTTAAATAGAAAACTTCACCTGATTTCATCTTCTAACTCTCCAATTTTTGCCTCGTACCTTTGCTTCAGTGATTCCAAAGCCTTCTTATATCCCTGCTTGCAACAATTTCAACTTCTCCAAATAATACATTTCTAACAAGATAACTAGATGACAAGAATCAGTTCCACAATAATTTACAGCATCAAGAAACTTGAGCTGTGACAATAACAGAATGTTGGAAAATTCTATGGTGATCCAAAGCCATCATGCTTCCACGGTCCAACATTTCACTATAAGATAATAACTATTTTTAGCAATCACTTAATTTCTGCGTGCATTTTATTATAGCTCAAAGTTACAATGGAATATTAGAAAATAGTCATGGTGCCTCTCAGGACCACAATAATAGGACCCCAAAATGTGATCCATACAAATTGAAACTCACTGTTGCACAAGATGTACCATAGACTATAGAAATGAAGTTTAAACATGAAATAAACTTACATTTTCTTTGCTAAGACATGCATCATTCACTGTCTTCAGTTCCTCTCTCAAGCTCTGACATGTTGTCCTGCGCGCAAGCTGTATTTCAGAATAAATGTTACCTTGAGCATAGATTATAACCTAAATGAAATATATTATGCATTCCCATGTTCAATAATTTTTTTTTTACTAAACACGTTTATTATATCTGGGGACAACATTCTGAACAGCTCACTGCTGAGTAAAAACTAAAAGATGGTGCACCTGATCAGCGAGATTGTTTAAAGATTCTGTATACAGTTTCATCAGCCGCTCATTTTCTGCATTATAACTAAGATTCTTCAATGTCTACAAAAGCACGAAGCCGAAATACAGATCCAAAACCTATCTGGTCAATTTCTTAATCTAATTTCTAAAGCTGCTAAACATGAAAAAGCATAGAAACTACGATCAAGGAAAGTCCGATCTTACAAATAAAAGAATAATGAAATTCAACAACTAACCTTGCTTGAGACTGTTGCATGTGATTTCAAGAGCCTCTCTTCTCTTGATTTCCGTCCTACAGTTTGATTTCAGCACTTCGATCTCACTAATCCCCGACTTGAAGTCCTGAGAACATCAAGTTTATCCAATTTCACAAGTAAAGCCACTGTTGGATGCACAGAAAGTGGAGAACGTATATTTTGAAGTTTGGATCTAGAGAACTAATTGTCCAGCTCAATTATCCCTAGATATGGTCTAAAAAGAAGCTCGGGATTCTTTTTCCCCGGATAAATGTGATTAGCAGTCGTCGTAACTTTAAGTGTTCTAGACTTCTGTTTGGTTCGCGATAAAAGGCAGTAAAAGATATGTTCCAAAACTTCAAACTCAGAACAAAAACTCCAGAAAGCAAAGCTATTTTCAAGATTGGAAGTAAATAAAAGAAAGAAACGTCACCGAGAAAATACTCATCGAACTGAATAAAGAACTATGAAGTTCAAAACTATATTTACAAATTTATATTCCTTTTTCCCTTAGAAAAATGTGAACACAAAATCAAAGAGCCTCTATTGAAATGATTTCCTTTTCCTCGTTTCCTCAGCAGCCAAACGGATGAAAGGAAGAAAAAATCATCCGAACAAGAAAAAAGAAAACAAATACAGACACAGTACATATCATACGTACTATTATACCTTGTAGATGTTATCGAAACTGGAGAGAAGCGAGACCAATTCTTCATTGCTGGTTGCCGCCATGGTTCATTGTTTGAAATCCCTCGTATTTATATAGAGAAAGAGGGAGACTTGTTCAATATCAATGAGGGGAGAAGTAAAAGCATGAATTTGTTTCTTTCTGTTTTGTTTGTTAAATATTACAAGATATATATATATATATATCATTATTGAAAATGTTTTTTTGTCTTTTTTTTAAGTCGTATATTTTATACGTGGGCACGATTATATCAACCTTATAATCTAAAGAATGCGCTTATTTTGATGATATTAAATCATATATTTTTATAACGTTACAGTAAATTCAATTTTACAGTATTAATTATAAATTTTTAATTACTAAATATTCATATTTGAAAGCCATTACATATCGTGACCTTTTAAAACCCTTAATTTTTGGCCATCTGCAGTTAAAAATGTTTGTGGGTTATTTGCACTTTATTTTATTTTTATCGAATAAGATTAAAGAAATTAGTTATCTTATATATGAAAATAATTTATATATAATACACACACTTTTAAAATTTCTGAACTCGTAAAAAAAATGAGTTCAGAAATATTCCTACATACTTGAGAAAATTTCTTCAGTCGTTCTAAGATCCCAATTATTTTTTTAAGAAAAATAAAGTCCATAGTCTATAATTTAAAAATTACCCTTTATCATTAGTTAGAAATTAAAACATATATTATGTTTTAATTGTAAACATAAAAATGTACTAGAAAGAAATAGAACAAATCAATTGTAAACATAAAAATGTGTACAAATTACATATATTTTAAAAAAAATTTATACTGTGTGGATAAAGACAATCCAATGATCTACATACTAGTTGATATTGATTTTTTATATTAAGAATAAATTCAAAAAATGATATGCATTAGTTTATTATATATAAATATATATATATATATATAACATAGAATATACGTATTAGTGATTATACAAATATTTTTTTGTATTATATAAGAATTAAACAAATTAAAAAAATATTAATTAAAATAACTGTTTTAAACATGGTATAGTGAATTGGAGCACACAATTTACGAACTGGCTCTCTTCTCTCTTGTTTCTCTTGATATTTCAATAATCATAAATGGGTCATGCGTGAGAAAACTTATTGGCTCTTCTTCATTCATTATGCGGAAGCCTCAAAATTGATTGTGGACTTTTTGGCTAAAGTTTTCTTTATTCACTAGACTGAAGATTTAAAATAGATTGGAAAAAAACTTCACGAGTCCAATAATTCCCCAGAGATATTAGTTATCCAGGAGATCTCAAAGTCTACTTGATTAAAACACGAACGTTTGAAGACCGTAGGAATCCAAAATTTTCAAGCTTTTTTCTTTTTTCAGATGAAAATTCAAATATTTCATTAATTAATTAATATAATACCTACATATCAATCATAATGAAACATAAAAACACACTAACTCAAACTCATAAACTTCTTATAAATGAGAGAGATATCAATCATTCAACAAATGAATGATTTGAGTAGATGGGGTATAAATTAGTAAACCAACAATTACCCCATGAAACAAGTTCTTTAAAATAAACCGACTAACAATATAAACAATTACCTACTTGGAATCCTGCCTCAAGCCGCAGAGGGCCACGAAAGAGGGATCTCTTAACAAATGTACTTGACCGAGATAAAAGAAGGAATGCATTCCCATCAGAAGCATATATCTCAACAGTAAATTTCTGCAAGTCCCACTGCAATTCATTTCCCAGAGAAACTACACATGTTATGGTTTAAGCCATATTGGGGATTGGGGATTGGGGATTTAATAATGAGTCTTGCACCAGTGGAAGTTTTAGTGATCGATTTATTTGGTAAACTAAAACATCCAATAACATATATATATATTTACATATTTATGCATCTATAATATTTTATTTTTTCTGCTATCCGGCTTATTTTATTTGAGAGTGGCAAACACCACGTCTTGCAAATGTTAACAACCACAGGAATAATTAAAGGTCTGAAAACTTCAGATCTTGTGAGTCCTTGCGTAATAAGCCAAAGAGACAAGAAATATGATTTATTGAAGCTACTAACAAAATTTCTAGAGAATTTAACATGCTGGCAACTCTAAATATGTTATGCTTTTGGACCTATGTATATTCTGTTGGCATGAGCTATATTTCCTATCTAATTAAAGTGATTATAGGAATATATTTTCCTTTATAATTAGAGTCATTATAGCAATATTTAGGTACCTTATTTGTTATAAATGTCTTCTATTTCTAGCATAATGAAACATACAGAAAAAGAAAAAAAGAACTTCTGAGTTTTAAATACTCTTGGTCTGGGTATAACAAAAAGAAACCACTGTTAGTCAAGAGCACTTAATTATAATCCTAATAATGATACTGATCTGTGAGAAAATCCGAACCATTAATTTTCTAACATACATTAGTCTTATTCTGGCAATGACCAATTACCCAACTAGTCCATTCTCCTCTAAGGAACAAATTGGAGACACATGCAGACTCATATTCAACATAGAGATCTTTAACTTATATATAAGCAGCGGAAATTATATTTCTCTTCCCAGTTCAAGGTCAATCATTTAAATTCCTTGAAACGGAAACAATTAAGGGGGTTTCTCTTTGATATCTATGATAGCAATAACATAAATGTTTAAAAACCATGGTAAGATACAAGCTAAGGTCTGTACTACCTGCAATAGAAGTCATTGTGATGGTTGTGATTCCCATAATACTTGTTCGTGGATCTTGCTCAGGTTCTCATCATCAAGCCGCTTCCACGTCTTAATCCTCTGTACTCCCATCCACCCCCTTTCACCTTTTCCAAGCTCTGCTAATATGACTCTTGCTCTCCTCGCCCACCCAGCCTTTCCGTAGCCATGATATCCAAAGCCTCCACCATAACAGAACCATATACCACCCAAATTCCCACAGAAGTCATTAGTGTGATCATGGCCAATGAACACAGCCTTCACATCACCTATGGAGATAAAGGTTCTTAAGGCTCCTGCATTCACAAAAGAACAAGCCACGCCCTCTTGAAAGTGACCTACAATCTCTTGGTAGTATAGATCTCGAACTTCAGGAATTGGAATATGGAAGAATCCCAAAGCCGGCGGCGTAGTTGGACCTGTCAAGTAATTAACATCCTGTTTCTGGCCCTGTTAATGAGCAACCTGCAGCACATTATTGTAATCCAACTACAGGAAACTCCCTGGTGAGAATTCTATAATCAGGAACAGGTATGCCTAGCGGACTTGTAATAGAAATGGATAAATGGAATTTTGTCTAGCATAATGCAAGATGAAACTTTGGCACAAAGAAATGACGACTTAAAAAAAAAAGATAACAAATTTCATATGCAAAATACAGCCACTTGACTACCATCCACTACCATGTTCAACTTGTTTCCTATATTTTCTATTATTTTAAAGTAGAAAGTTCACAAAATCAGATGAACTTATACGAAGAAAAGAAAGTGATCAAAACAAAAGGAATAATGTCTTTCTGCATAGGCATCATATAAATTTTTTTACCTCAAACTCTCCAAAGACACTACGAAGCCAACTAAGTTGAGATTCCTTGATCCATCCATAAGTTCGAATACCTTGAACAATCTCTCTGTCTCCACTGTCAAGAAAGAAAAGGTTGAGAACACTGTTATTTGCTAAATTGGAACCAGAAGCACCATGCACTCTCAGATTATAGTTTCCAAAGCCATCAATATCTTTTCCTATATTGTCTCTCGCATTATTAATTATATCTTCAGCTGACGGGTTGATTTGTGAGACTGAATAATCTAGAAGAGAGATAAAAGACATCAGTTCTTCACGATTCATTGTAGATTCTTGGTCATGGTTCCCCAAAACCGCTGCCCATGGAAGTCCAGATTCCAAAACGGGACTAAAAACTTGAAGAAGAGATTCAGCAGCATCAGCAGCGCTTGGACCAAATATGTTATCCCCTGGTAAAAAGAGAGAGAGCCACGGTTAGGTTAGCTTACAAGAAAAGATATGGAAAGATGATCATCTTCCCTTCCTCTTCATAATTCTTTCAATTTGACTTAAAATCGTACATATGTGTACAAATGAGTTCCACAGATTCTAGAATCCATTCACAAATTTACCTAGCTCATTAAACATAATTGGTAAAAACCCACATGAACAATGGGGTTATTTAACCCAGCCATGCTACACATGTAATGAATCTTGTCTCAAATAGAGTAAGCAATCAGTCTATCACCGTTCTAAAGCACAAGCCAAATGTCACCACATCCATAGCTTTAAAATTAAACCAGGTTTAAAATAAGTGAAAGTCATGTACCAGTAAAAGCAACGAAATCAGGCTTCTCGGCATCGAGCATCCTCTTGAGAAACAGAGTCGTGTTCATATCAGAGCAGAAATCGAACTCAGAAGCCAACACGTCCCTGCACCTAGACACGGCCCCATTCCCGTAATGCATGTCAGCCACCTTCATCATCACAGATCGGCATTAAGATCAACAACTGTCAACAACGATTGATTAATGCAATTAAGTTTGGTCTTTAGCGGAAGAACTGAAGGAGCTGGAACCGGACGGAGACAGACCTGAGGATTTTGAAAGTGCCGTCGTAACGGAACCGGAGAGGGAGATCCGGCGACCTTTTGACCCGA
>NW_019014597.1:115030-128454 GCF_000150535.2 Carica papaya
GACGAGCTGAGTCTGTTTTAAGTTGGTCATTATGATGTTTGGGGTCTTTGTCGTATTCGTCTAAAATAGAGTTTAAGTATTTTATTATATTTATAGATGATTTTTCTCAAATGACTTGAATATATTTATAAAAAATCGTTTTAAAAAATCCACTCACTTTTGTGCTTTTTGTGCTGAAATCAAGACACAATTTCAATGTTTCTGTACATGTATTGAGAAGTGATAATATCAAAAAATATATGTCAAATTCATTTCAAAACTATATGACTCAACATGAGATCATTCAACAATTCTCGTGTTTTGATATACCATCTCAAAATGGAGTCGCCAAGAGAAAGAACAGACATTTATTTGAGACAACTCGAGCCCTCTTGTTCCAAATGCAAGTCCGTAAACAATTATGAGCTAATGCTGTTTCCACAGCATGTTTATTAATTAATCGTATGTCATCTACGGTACTTGATGGAGATGCTCCTTACAATCTTTTTTTTTCAAATAAGTCTTTATTTCCGATGCAACCTAAGATATTTGGTGGTACCTATTATGTTTGAGATGTGCAACCAAATGTGACAAAATTGGATCCAAATGCCATGAAATGTGTATTTTTGGGATATTCTCGCCTTCAGAAAGGATACTGGTGCTACTCTTCATATCTCAATAAATATTCGGTATCAACTGATGTCATTTTTTTTAAAAAATACAATGTTCTTCTCCTCATTGTCCAAGTCTACAAGTTAGGAGAAGGATGATGAGTGACTCATTTATAAAATCCACACCAAATGTCTCTACTGAACAAACAGATAATGGTATTTCTCTAGATGATGTGCCTCCACTCTTACTTGAGCAAATTGATGATAGTGTTAGTGTGTATATGACCCAAGTATTACCACCAATTGTTCATGTTTATTCCAGAAGACAACAGACTCATGATACATGTCATGCACCAGGTCCATCATCATCTAATTCTGTCTCACAAGACCTTGATCTCCCCATTCATCTTTGTAAAAATAAACATCAATGCACCATTCATCAGCCAATTTATCCCATTCTAATTATGTTTCGTATAACTATCTGGCTCTCTCATCTACTTCTTCCATTACTTTTATAAATTCAATTTCTATATCCAAGACAGTCAAAAAAGATTTGAATCATTCTGGTTGGCATAATGTAATGTTTGAGGAGATAAATGCTTTCGATGAAAATCATACTTGAGATTTGGTGAATTTACCAAAAAGAAAAAAGGTCATGAGGTGTAAATGAGTCTTTTCAGTCAAAGTAAACCCAGATGGCTCAGTAGCAAGACTTAAACTCCAACTTGTTATAAAAGTCTATGCTCAAACTTCTGGAGATGATTATTCTGATACTTTCTTTGCAGTAGCAAAACTTACTGTTTATATATTCATCTCTATTGCAGCATCTCAAAATTGACCCTTACACCAGTTGAATATCAAGAATGCATTCCTTCATGACGACCTTTTAGAAGAAGCGTATATGAAACAACCACCTGGGTTTATTACTAAGGGGAAGTATGAAAAGCTCTATCATTTGAAGAAATCTCTTACACCAGTTGAATATCAAGAATGCATTCCTTCATGGTGATCTTCTAGAATAAGCGTATATGAAACAACCATTTAGGTTTATTGCTCAGTAGGAGTATGAAAAACTCTGTCATTTGAAAAAATCTCTGCATGGTTTGAAGTAGAGTCCTTGTACATGATTTGGCAAATTTAGTGAAGTAGTTCTGGAATTCGAACTGAAAAAGAACAAGTGTGATCACTCGATCTTTTATAGACAATCAATAGGTGGTCTTATATTTTTTGTTATTTATGTTAATGATATTATTATTACGGTGATCATTGTGCAGGAATATCATCTCTCAAATCATTCTTACATACCAAATTTCACACCGAAGGACTTGGATCAATTAAAATATTTTTTAGGAGTGGAAGTAACAAGAAACAAAAAAGAAATTTTCTTATCTCAAATGAAGTATGTACTTGATCTACTTACAAAACTGGAAAGTTGGAGCTATATCATGTAGCACACCAATAGTATTAAATGTACACCTTATTAAAAATGATGGTGACCTCCTTGATGATCCGAAAAGGTACAAATGATTAGTTGGGAAGCTGAATTATCTCACAATGACTCTTCCAGATATTACATATCATGTTAGTATTGTTAACTAATTTATGTCTGCACTTACAATCAAACATTGGGAAGCTTTGGAACAGATTTTACAATACCTAAAAAGTGTTGTAGAACTTGGTATACTATTTAGCAATCATGGGCACACTCACATTGAATGCTTTGTAGATGCTAATTGGGCTGTATCTAAATTGATAAAAGATCCACTACAGGTTATTGTGTTTTCGTTGGTGGGAACCTAATATCATGGAAGAGTAAGAAGCAGACCGTTGTGTCCCGATCCAGTGCAAAGTCCGACTACAGAGGTATGATTCAGTCCACATGTGAAGTTTTACGGATATAACACCTCTTAATGGAAGTGAGTTTGAATCTCATATTACCTGCAAAACTCTAGTATGATAATCAAACTACCCTTCATATTACCTCAAATCCGATGTACCATAAAAGAACCAAACACATTGAGATTAATTGTCACTTTATTTGTGAGAAAATTCAAAAAAACTTGATTTCTATTGATTATGTGAAAACATGAGAACAATTAAGTGATATATTTACAAAGATTTTGAATGGAATCCGAATTGAATATCTTCGTAACAAGCTGGGCATGATCAATATCTATATTTCAACTTGAGGGGGAGTATTAAAATATTACAAAATATATTACAGAATATTTTTATATAATTATTAGTCGATTTCTTAGCATTAATAAAGTGATTTATGTTTCCATATATAAATCTCTCTTCTATGTATATATACTCCTAACCCTATGTAAAGAAATATATGTAAATATTCAAAATTTCTTTCCTTAATTCTTACTCCTATGAAATAGGAACTTCAATACATTTCTATTATAGATTGTTCTAGGAGCAAGACTTGTTCAAAAACTTGGTTGAGCGAGCGTTGGCTAAGCAGTCTTATTGTAACAGCCCCGGTAATTCAACATGGAAATTATATTATAAATATTAAATGCGGAAGCGAGATCAAAATTTCGGTTAACATCCCTTACACAGAAACCCAAAAACGTACTTAAAATATAAAAGATTAAACTAACTAAGAGAGAAACTCGAAAATAAAACTATGAGTGTGACTACAGAGTCTCTAGACATCCCCTTCGTCGTCCTCCTGCGGAACGGGCTCGGGAACCATGTCTTCCTGATCTGAAATTGTTAAATAAGGAGTGAGCTACACTAGCCCAGTAAGAACATCACGATATCTCACCGTCACGGAGGTAAAGGTGTGTAGAAAAACACAAAAGACCAATGGAGCATGATTTGCAACAAATCCTTTTATTTATGATAAAACCTTTACCATCCACTTATCTCGGTGGAATTCATGAAACAATATAAGAAAACAATAACATTATCACAATTATGGAATAATATAAGCTGTTAAACATAGCACTTATCACGCATTTTGTAATTCAATCATTATACAACATATCCTTTTCTCATTTACCAGCCTACTAGTATCCATGGGGGTCCCTAGGGGTCCCGCTACCCGTTAACCTTTAACATTCATAATCAGTTTCCAGGGCCGTCCCCATACCCCGTCCGGTATGGGCGCCAAAATCATAAACCTCAATACCCCGTCCGGTATGAGGGTGAAACGGGCCGTCCCCATACCCCGTCCGGTATGGGCGCCAAAACCATAAGATCTCCATACCTCGTCCGGCATGTGAGACCACAATCCCGGTAGGGTTCCCTACGGACCCGGTCCGTCCACCATCTCCCAGGATATCTAGTCAGGCTGACCCCATCATACAATTATCAGTCTACACAATGTTTCATTTTCCTTTTCCTCAATAAACATCATCAATTCACATTTAAACAAGCAAATCGTAATTCATGCCGAACAGACAACATACAGTATCAGTTCTTCAGTCATTTAACCCATAATTAATAAAACAGTAATATATGCACTCGAAACTATAAAATGAACACATCAAACCCCATAATGCATTTAAAGCTGTAAAACATGCCAAATAACAGTAAATCATCAATCACACTAGACTCGGGCTCCATTAGCAACCTTAAGCAATTTCACACATGCGTTAATTCAAGAAATACCGTTTTATCATTTTGAACTTTAATACCGTGATAGAAAATAGGGTGAGGGGTCCTTACTCGTTTTCGGGGTCCGAACACGGCTTTGCAGTGCGCTTGCAGGCTATCCCTAATTTTCCCCTGAATTTTCCTCGGGCAACTGAAACGCACTACTGGTACCTGCACGTGTTCCAAAAAAAATCCCAAATTAGGCCCAGGGCCCCTTTCGGCCCAAATCGCAACTCCGGCACGGCGGCTCCGCCGTGCTCCGGCGACGGCGCCGCCGCTGGCGGCGGCGAGTCGCCTCGGGTTGGCTGTTTTCGGCCGAATTCGGCCACACTCGCATCGGTCCCTGTGAGAAAACAACCCTAGGGCCCTCGGGGGGCCAAAAAATCACAGAAAAACGGAGCTTACCGGCGGCGGCGCTCTCGGGTGCGGCAGCTCTCCGGCGAGGTTCGTGTTTTGGTGATTCGGCTCCGGTCAACCTGTAGAGAAAAGAATGGTGATCACGGTGATATAAAAATTGCATCAAACGGAGGCCGGGAAGGGCCTCGTCGGAGGCAAAAACCGAAAGGGGGCGCGGCGGCGCCGCTGGTCTTCGGCCGCGTATTCCGGCCGTTTGGCCGGGATTTTGGCTTCGATTTGGCCATAGGAGGAATCAGCGTGGAAAAACGAGTCGGGGATATGAAATTTACCTCGATCGGCGGTCGGAAATTTCCCCGGTGCTGCGACGGGTGGCGGCGGTCGGCCTCTGGTTCGTCTTCTCCGGCAAGCGGCAGGCGGCTAGGGTTTGTGGTCTGGTGTGGGGGTTCTATTTATAACCCCTTGCCCTTTGATCTCAGCCGTCCATTTTGTTTTAATCTGGGCCGTCCGTTTTTTATTAAATTTGGGCCGTCCGTGCGATTGTATCTGGGCCGTCCGATCGCGCGATTGATCTGGGCCGTCCGATCGCGCCCACGCGGATCGCCAACGTGGCCCGTTCAGGAGCGACGTGGTCTTGCCACGTGGCAGGCCCCGGTTGGCCGGGACTGCTGACGTGGCTGCCGACGTGGCTTTTTTTTTTTTTCCCCTCGGTCCGGGCGCTACAACTCTCCCCCCCATAAAGAAATTTGGTCCCCAAATTTGCCTCATTACTCTTGATCAAACAGATGGGGATATTGGGCCCTAAATTCTGATTCCAGTTCCCAAGTCGCCTCCCTAGGCGTGTGGTTCTGCCACATGACTTTCACAAATGATATTTCCCGGTTGCGGAGTATTCTGCTTTCTCGGTCCGTGATACTGACCGGTACTTCTTCATAAGACAAGTCCTCTCGGAGTGGAAGCGGTTCGTGAGCCAAGACATGAGAAGGGTCCGGATTGTACTTATGTAGCATAGATACATGAAACACATTATGAACCCGGGAGAGCTCAGGAGGCAGTGCAAGTCTGTAGGCAGTGGTACCAATCTTGTCTAAGATTTCAAAGGGTCCAATATATCTGGGGTTTAATTTTCCCCTCCTGCCGAACCTGCTAATTCCCTTGAAGGGGATGACTTTAAGGAACACCCGGTCGCCTTTCTCAAAGGCCAGATCCCTTCTCCGGGTATCGGCATAACTCTTCTGCCTACTCTGAGCTGTCTGGATGTTCTTCTTGATCTTAACTATCTTGGACGTGGTTTCTTCTACCAAATCCGGGCCAAACAATCTTCTATCGCCCACTTCCTCCCAACAGATCGGCGACCTGCACGGACGCCCGTATAGCGCCTCGTATGGGGCCATGCCGATGCTTGCTTGGTAGCTGTTGTTGTAAGCAAACTCTATCAGGGGTAGGTGGTCGTCCCAATGGCCCCCGGAGTCAAGGACACAGGCTCGGAGCATATCCTCCAGCGTACGAATTGTCCTCTCTGATTGTCCATCGGTTTGGGGGTGGAAGGCAGTACTAAGAGACAGCTTTGTTCCCATAGCTTGCTGGAAACTATTCCAAAACCGAGAAGTGAATCTGGGATCCCTATCGGATACCACTGTTACTGGAACTCCATGTAGTCTGACTACCTCCCGGATGTACATCCTTGCCAACTTGTCCAAGGGATCAGTCATTTTGATGGCCAGGAAGTGGGAAGACTTAGTGAGTCGGTCAACAATTACCCATATAGCATCATGTCCCGATCGTGCCTTGGGTAGTCCCGATACGAAGTCCATGGTGATATGTTCCCACTTCCACTCCGGAATCGGTAAAGGCTGAAGTAACCCGCCCGGGCGTTGATGTTCTGCTTTGACCTGCTGACATACCAAACATTTAGATACAAAGTCGGCTATATCTCTCTTCATCCCATTCCACCAGAACCGAGGTCGCATAGTTTGGTACATTTTCGTACTTCCTGGATGCATGGCGAACCTTGAACTATGGGATTCTGTCATGATGTCTCTTCTTAACTCACTGTCGTCTAGGACACACACTCTGTCCCTGAAACGAATCAATCCGTCGGCAGAGATCTGAAATTCTGAGTTCACTCCCTGTTCTGCATCCTTCTTGCGGGTTACTAGGGCGGGGTCGATTGACTGGGCTCCCTTTATTCTTTGGATTAACTCGAGTTGGACTGCTAGATGGCTCAAACATGTGGCCCTCTTCAGATCTCGCAGTCGAACCTGCTGCGTGGCCCCAATGGACCTGCATTCTGAAACCATCAGATGGGCCAGGGTGCCTGCACTTTTCCTGCTGAGGGCATCGGCTACTACGTTGCCCTTACCTGGATGGTATAGGATGTCACAATCATAGTCCTTGAGGAGTTCCATCCACCTTCTCTGACGCATGTTGAGATCCTTCTGAGTGAAGATGTGCTTCAAACTCTTATGATCGGTGTAGATCTGAAAGGTCTCTTCATACAAATAATGGCGCCAGATTTTCAGGGCGTGTATGATTGCGGCAAGCTCCAAGTCATGGGTAGGATAGTTCTTCTCATGATTCTTTAGCTGTCTAGACCCATATGCTATAACTTTTCCATGCTGCATCAGGACACAACCCAGACCCAGATAGGAGGCATCGCTATAAACTGTATACCCTCCTGATCCACTCGGTGGAGCCAGCACGGGTGCAGTAGTCAGTCGCTTTTTCAATTCTGAAAAACTCCTCTCGCAGTTCTCATTCCATTCAAACCTTGCATTCTTCTTTGTGAGTCGGGTTAGAGGAGCTGCTAGACTAGAGAACCCTTCAACAAATCGGCGGTAATAACCTGCCATCCCTAGGAAACTGCGAATTTCCTTAACTGTTGTCAGCCTTTCCCAACCAAGTACCGCTTCAACCTTTTCGGGGTTCACCGATACCCCTTCCTTCGATATAACATGTCCTAGGAAGGCGGTTTGCTCGAGCCAAAATCCACACTTGCTCAACTTTGCATACAACTTCTTTTCCCTGAGTACCTGTAGGACTTGGACAAGATGACGAGCATGTTCTTCTCTACTTTTTGAGTAGACTAAGATATCATCGATGAACACGATGACAAATTGATCCAAGAACTCTCTGAAGATTCTGTTCATTAGATCCATAAAGATGGCCGGGGCGTTGGTTAGCCCAAACGGCATAACCAGGAACTCGTAGTGTCCGTACCTGGTTCGGAATGCCGTCTTAGGGATATCCTCCGCTCTTACCTTTACCTGATGGTAACCTGATCGTAGATCTATTTTAGAAAAGATCTGTGCACCCTGCAACTGATCGAAAAGGTCATCAATCCGAGGAAGAGGATATTTGTTCTTGATTGTTACCTTGTTTATCCTTCTGTAATCAATGCACAGTCTCAACGTTCCATCTCCCTTCCTTGCAAAAGTAACCCCGGCACCCCATGGGGAAACACTGTGCCTAATGAAGCCACTGTCTTGTAGCTCAGTGATCTGTTTCCTTAGTTCTTCCATCTCGATGCGACTCATTCGGTAAGGAGCTACTGAGATGGGCTGGGTACCTGGCTGTAAGTCTATGGTGAACTCGACCTCCCTGTCCCTTGGTAGACCGGGCAGTTCATTCGGAAATACGTCTGGAAAGTCTCGGACTACTGGAATCTCTTGGATACAAACTTCTTTCTTGGGTTTACCATGTACCACGTCCGGGTCTGCGTCGGCATCCTTCTGGGTAAGATTGTAAACTCTGCCCTGGATTGGAGGCCTCCCTTGATTCTGGTTTCTATGGCACTCCCTCGCATAGTGCTGGGCACTGCCGCATATGCGACAGGTGTTGTTGAGGCGGTAACAGGGTCGGTCCCCATGATCCCTGCCGCAGTACTGGCAGATCTTCCCACGTGCTGCCCCCATAGCCTGAGGAGGGGCCTGAACGGCAGGCCTGGGCCTCTTACTGGGTTGGACAGGCATGGTAGGCGCTGGCCTGCGGAGCGGGGCTGAGGGTCGGGAACTTCCCGCTAACTGAGGGCGGGTGTCGAAGCTCCTTTCTATGATCTGCGCCTTTGCCAGGACTGCCGAATATGTCTCGAGCTCCATCACCAATAAGTGCTGTCTAATCGCCGGGCGGAGGCCCCACTGGAATTTCCTGGCCTTTCGGCCCTCATCCAACAATGTCTCCGGGGCATGTCGGCCCAGCTCCAGGAACTTGTGGGCATACTCCGACACTGTCATATTACCCTGGACCAATTGAGCAAATTCCAATTCCTTTAAATGTTGGATGTGTTTAGGGAGATACTCCGCATGAAAGGCCGCTAGGAACTGCTCCCAAGTAACTGGTACAGGCAGGGTGGCCCGCTTGAGCTCCCACCAGCGTACCGCTTCCCCTACCAGCATGTAGGAGGCAATGGCAGTCCTCTGCTCAGGAATTACTCCCAAGGTCTCGAAAGCTCTCTCAGTCTCTGCCAGCCAGTATTGGGCTTCTTCGAACGAGGATCCCCCTGAGAAGGTAGAAGGGTTCAGTCTCCTGTACCTCTCTATGAAGCCGGGGTCGATCAAGGAAGGAGCAGGGTCCCGGGGCAGAGGGACTGGGACGGGCTAAGGGTGAACTGGGGGACCCTGTGGTAGAACCTGCTGATGTGGTGGGGGCACTGGAAAGTGCTGTGGCGGCGCCTGCTGGTACTGTGGCTGTGGTACCGGGTCGTACCGCGGCTGTGGTGCCGGTTGGTACTGTGGAGGAATAGGCTCCTGCCGGGGTGGTACGGGATCAGCCTGCTGTAGCGGGGGCTCAACCTGCGCTAGCGGAGGAGGTCCCGGTAACTCCCTTCTCTCCTCTTGCCTTCGCTGGGCAGCTACGAGAGCCTCCACCATCTCATACAGTCTGTCAAGATCCTCCCGAAGCGAATTATCCTGAGCCGCTCGGTTTAGTGGGGGCCTTCCTCCCCTCATTCCCGTGTACTTGTTTTCACAAGGAATGATTGAGTAATGATATATCGGTGAGTATTTATCTAAGGCACTATCGTGTAAGGGATGGGTCCGAGGAAATGCGGCTCTGATACCAACTGTAACAGCCCCGGTAATTCAACATGAAAATTATATTATAAATATTAAATGCGGAAGCGAGATCAAAATTTCGGCTAACATCCCTTACACAGAAACCCAAAAACGTACTTAAAATATAAAAGATTAAACTAACTAAGAGAGAAACTCGAAAATAAAACTATGAGTGTGACTACAAAGTCTCTAGACATCCCCTTCGTCGTCCTCCTGCGGAACGGGCTCGGGAACCATGTCTTCCTGATCTGAAATTGTTAAATAAGGAGTGAGCTACACTAGCCCAGTAAGAACATCACGATATCTCACCGTCACGGAGGTAAAGGTGGGTAGAAAAACACAAAAGACCAATGGAGCATGATTTGCAACAAATCCTTTTATTTATGATAAAACCTTTACCATCCACTTACCTCGATGGAATTCATGAAACAATATAAGAAAACAATAACATTATCACAATCATGGAATAATATAAGTTGTAAAACATAGCACTTATCACGCCTTTTGTAATTCAATCATTATACAACATATCATTTTCTCATTTACCAGCCTACTAGTATCCATGGGGATCCATAGGGGTCCCGCTACCCGTTATCCTTAATACTTGTAATCAGATTCCGGGGCCGTTCCCATACCCCGTCCGGTATGGGCGCCAAAACTGTAAACCTCAATACCCCGTCCGGTATGAGGGTGAAACGGGCCGTCCCCATACCCCGTCCGGTATGGGCGCCCAAACACATAAAATCTCCATACCCCGTCCGGTATGAGAGACCACAATCCCGGTAGGGTCCCCTACGGACCCGGTCCGTCCACCATCTCCCAGGATATCTAGTCAGGCTGACCCCATTACACAATTATCAATTTATACAATCTTCCATTCTTCTTTCCCTCAATCAGCATCGTCAATTCGCATTTAGATAAGCAAACAGTAATTCATGCCAAACAGACAACATACAGTATCAGTTTTTCAGTCATTCAACCCATAATTAATAAAAACATACTATATGCACACAAATCTGTAAAATGAACACATCAAACCTCATTTTGCATTTAAAGCTGTAAACAGGCCAAATAACATTAAATCACCAATCACACTAGACTCTGGCTCCATTAGCCACCTTAAGCAATTTCACACATTCGTTAATTCAAGAAATACCGTTTTATCATTTTGAACTTTAATACCGTGATAGGAAATAGGGTGAGGGGTCCTTACTCGTTTCGGGGTCCGAACACGGCTTCACAGTGCGTTTGCAGGCTGTCCCTAATTTTCTCTGAATTTTCCTCGGGGAACTGAAACGCACTACTGGTACCTGCACGTGTTCCAAAAAAAAATCCCAAATTAGGCCCAGGGCCCCTTTCGGCCCAAATCGCAACTCCGGCACGGCGGCTCCGCCGTGCTCTGGCGACGGCGCCGCCGCTGGCGGCGGCGAGTCGCCTCGGGTTGGCTGTTTTCGGCCGAATTCGGCCACACTCGCATCGGTCCCTGTGAGAAAACAACCCTAGGGCCCTCGGGGGGCCAAAAAATCACAGAAAAACGGAGCTTACCGGCGGCGGCGCTCTCGGGTGCGGCGGCTCTCCGGCGAGGTTCGTGTTTTGGTGATTCGGCTCCGGTCAACCTGTAGAGAAATGAATGGTGATCACGGTGATATAAAAATTGCATCAAACGGAGGCCGGGAAGGGCCTCGTCGGAGGCAAAAACCGAGAGGGGGCGCGGCGGCGCCGCTGGTCTTCGGCCGCGTATTCCGGCCGTTTGGCCGGGATTTTGGCTTCGATTTGGCCATAAGAGGAATCAGCGTGGAAAAACGAGTCGGGGGTATGAAATTTACCTCGATCGGCGGTCGAAAATTTCCCCGGTGCGGCGGCGGGTGGCGGCGGTCGGCCTCTGGTTCGTCTTCTCCGGCTAGCGGCAGGCGGCTAGGGTTTGTGGTCTGGTGTGGGGGTTCTATTTATAACCCCTTACCCTTTGATCTCAGCCGTCCATTTTGTTTTAATCTGGGCCGTCCGTTTTTTATTAAATCTGGGCCGTCCGTGCGATTGTATCTGGGCCGTCCGATCGCGCCCACGCGGATCGCCAACATGGCCCGTTCAGGAGCGACGTGGTCTTGCCACGTGGCAGGCCCCGGTTGGCCGGGACTGCTGACCGGGCCTGCTGACGTGGCTTTTTTTTTTTTTTTCCCCCGGTCCGGGCGCTACACTTTTCATTGAATGCAATTCTAATTTAAGCCTGCTACTAAAATTGGAAATAGAAAATCTCGGTGGAAAAGTGAGATTGTTAGTATGCATTAATACACGCAAATGCTTCAAACATTTTTTATATTCTAGGACGGTTCAGATATGTGTTAGTTTATTAAATTCTTCAATAAAGTATTTTCGTGAGACGCTCCCAAATCTTCTTCAACAAAGTTCTTCTATGAAAAAATCACAATTAAGTTCTTTAAATTTCGCCAACCATCCCTAGTATCAAACATTCTCTACGTCACTTAGGGAGAGTGATACTATCTCCACTTTTTGTTTTTCCGATATTTTATGCATAAAAAAATATTTATCACATATCCAAATTCAAAAGTGGATTAATACCCTCAAAAATTGGAATTTCCTACTTAGATAGGTGGAGTAGCTGACCAAAGGGATCTAAACCGGGTCGGTCTGAACTAGGTCGGTATGAACCAAGTCAGTCTAAACTGGCTCAATTCACTTGTTTTAACCCTTGAACTAGTTAAACCGGTTTTAGGGTTCTCTTTCACTCCAAAATATTTTCTTCTCTCTTCTTTCCCGGCGGAACAGAACCTCATTTTCTTCTTTTCTCTGTGCACAAAGGGAGTCGGCATGACCCCTTGCTAACCGATTGGGGCGTTTGCATTATGAGTTACCGAGCTTGCCCTTTCTGGTTGTGGCGCACCACCACTCAAAACTCCACTAGAAACTCAAATTATTGTTGTGGTTTTCTCTGGAGCTCGTGAACTTTGGCCACAAGATCGAATAGCCACTAATCCAATTCCTTCACCATTGGCTCCACCTATTCTGCCACGACCACTGCCTTTTCCTTGGATTGAGTACACGAGGTGACGTGATGTATAATTCAACCGACTTTGCCTCTGATACGACCTGGTCAAAAACTTTATTCATGGTTTTTGATATGAGAAAAGAGAGAGAAAGAAGAGAGAAAGAACAGAGAAAAAAGAGAGATTTGAGGTCATTTTCTTTTTTTTTATTTCATGATTACATTTGTAGAATTCTAATCTATTTATAGGCTACATTCACTGAAACCAAACGGTGACGCGAGTCACTAATAATGGTTAGGGTTTAATAAATCATAACTCTAATCGACAAGTGAAATGACCATTTTACACTCCGTAAGCGAAATTCCTTTTTTGCTCCTCCTTCTGTAGTAAACGGTCACTAGTTTTCGGACACAACGGTCTTTATATGGTATGAAATGAGCCATTCTAAAAATTGACCACTACCATGAATATTGAATCATGACTTCAAGTTGTTTTTGGTAAACTAGTCCATTCTGATATCAATCCAAAGCTCATGGTGTAATACCCGAAATTCCCCAATGACCTTATTTGTGCACGATAAAGGTATTAAGTATGATAAGGATAGAAATCAGAAATCAAGAAAGAAAGTGAAGGAGAAATTAGGTTTAGAGAGAAAAATCCCCCGAACAAGGGATTTATCCCCCAAAAGGGAAATAGAATTACTCCGAACTCCAAAATTGATTTCTAAATCTTAGATGAGGTCCTAAGACCTTTAAAATATCTCACGAGAAGAAAGTGAAAATGAAAATTAGGGTTAGAAGAGAAACCCTAAATCTCCC
>NW_019014597.1:154920-169647 GCF_000150535.2 Carica papaya
TTTTGCTAGTCAACAGCTGGGATACTAGTCCTAAGCTGATCTAGTCTAATGCTCTCTGCGTATGGTCTACCATAGGACGTTGATGAATGAAATTTTTTGATCTGGAGTACTTTATCTTTTATCTACAATATCTATTGGTACTCTCATAAAATAGATCTTTCTAAAGTAAACGGAGCTTGTGGGATAGGATGTGTGAGGGGTCTGGGTTGTACTTGCGTAATATAGATACGTGAAACACATTATGAACTCTGGATAGCTTTGGAGGTAGTGTCAGTCTGTAGGCAGTCATACCAATCCAGTCTATGATCTCAAATGTCCAATGAATCGGGATTTTAATTTTTTTCCTCTTGCCAAACCTACTGATTCCTTTGAAAGGAGTGACCTTAAGAAACACTTGGTCACTTTTTTCAAATTCCAAATCCCTCCTCTGAGAGTCAGCGTAATTTTTCTGCCTACTCTGAGCTGTCTAGATGTTCTTCCTGATTTTAACTATCTTGGTCGTAGTTTCATCTGCAAAATATGGGCTGAATAATTTCTTATCACCCACTTCTTCCCAACAGATCGGCGATCTGCATGGTCGGCCATACGATACCTCGTACATAGCAATACCGATACTTACCTAGTAGCTATTATTGTAGACAAACTTTATCAGAGGTAGGTGATCATCTCAATGGCCTCCGAAGTCTAAAACACAAGATCGGATAATATCCTCTACTGTGTGAATCGTTCTCTTTGATTTTCCATCGGTTTGAGGGTAGAATGCAGTGGTAAGGGACAATTTTGTTCATATAGTTAGCTAAAAACTAGACCAAAATCAAGAAGTGAACCTGGGGTCTTTGTTAGATACCACTGACACTGGAACTTCATGTAACCTGACTATCTATCGGATATACATTTTTGTTAACTTGTCCAAGGGGTCGGTCATCTTGATAGCTAAGAAGTGAGAAGACTTTGTGAGCTGATCGACAATCACCCAAATGTCATCATGTCCTGTGCTTGTTTTAGGCAACCCTTTTACAAAATCCATTATGATATGTTCCCACTTTTACTTCAGGATTGATAATGATTGAAGTAGCTTGCATGGGCATTGATGCTCCGCTTTAACCTGTTGGTATACTAGACACTTGGTAACAAAGTCAGTTACCTCTCTTTTCATCCCGCTCTACCAAAATCAGGGTCGCATACTTTGATACATTTTAGTACTTTCGGGATGTATAGAGAACTTAGAGGTGTGAGCCTATGTCATGATGTCTTTTTTTAGTTCACTGTCATTTGAAATACACATCTTGTCCTAAAACTTGAGCAATCCATCGACAAAGACTCAAAATTCTGGATGTACTCCCTGTTCTGCATCTTTCTTGAGGGCAGCTATGGTGGAATCGGTTAATTGTACTTCTCTTATTCTCTAGATCAATTTGGGTTGGACAGTCAGGTGGGCCAAGCATGCAACTCTCTTTAAGTCTTGAAGTCGTATCTGTTGTACGACCCCTATTACCTTACATTCAGAAACTATTAGATGAGCTAACATACCTTCACTTTTTTTTATTAACGCGTCAGCTACTACGTTGCCCTTGTCTAGGTGATATAAGATATTACAGTCATAATCCTTGAGGAGGTCTATCCAATGCATCTTGACGCATGTTCAGATCATTATGAGTGAATATGTGCTTCAAGCTCTTATGTTCAGTAAAAATCTCAAAAGTCTTCCATTAGGTAGTAGTACTAGGTCTTCAAGGCATGGATAATGACAGCAAGTTCTAACTCATATATGGGTTAATTTTTCTCATGACTCTTCAATTACCTAGACTTATAGGCTATGACCTTGGCATACTGCATCAGAACACAACCCAACTCTAAGTAGGAGGTATCACTGTACACTGTATAACCCCTTGTCCCACTCGGTAAAGCCAATACGGGTGCAGCAGTCAATCGCTTCTTGAGTTATGTAAAGTTCCTTTTGCAGTCTACGTTCAATTCAAACTTAACATTCTTTTTTGTGAACTGGGTTAATTGAGCGGCTATACTGAAAAATCTTTCTACAAACCTGCGATAATAGTCTGCCATTCCTAGAAAGCTACGAATCTCTTTAACCGAAGTCAATTTCTTTCATCTAAGCATTGCCTCAATTTTTTTGAGATTTACCGATACTCTATCTCTTGATAGGATGTGCCTAAAAAAGGTAGTTTGCTCGAGACAGAAACCACACTAGCTCAATTTGGCATATAATTTCTTATCTCTGAAAACCTATAAAACATTAGTCAAGTGGTGAGCGTGTTCATTTTTGCTCTTTAAATAGATAAAGATATCATCGATAAACACAATGACGAACTGATCCTTGAATTGTCTGAAAATCATGTTCATTAAGTTCATAAAAATGGCTGACGCGTTGGTTAGTCTAAAGGGCATGACCAGGAACTCATAATGTTCGCACCTGGTTCTGAAAGCTATTTTGGGAATGTCCTCTGCCCTGATCTTTACCTGGTGGTAACCTGGACGCAAATCTATTTTGGAGAAGACTTGGGCACCCTGCAACTGGTCAAAGAGATCTTCAATTCTGGGAACGGGTACTTGTTCTTGATCGTGACCATGTTTAATCCACTGTAGTCAATACGTAATCGTAACGTGCTGCCCCTTTCCTTACAACTGTGACTCCGGCACCCCAAGGAGATACACTATGCCAGATGAACCCATTGTTCTGTAATTCATTTATATGTTTCCTCAATCTTCCATCTCGATATGGCTCATGCGGTAATAGGCCACTGAGATAGGCTGGGTGCAAGGCTGGAGATCTATGATGAACTCAACTTTTCTATCCATTGGCAGTCCGGGTAGTTTGTTAGGGAACACATCAAAGAAATCTCAAACTAACAGAATCTCTTGAATGTAAATTTTTTTCTTAGATTTACCTAATGTAGAGAAAATCACAGAGTTAAACACTATGAAATGAGGAAATTACATTTAAATTTTCATTAACTTGTAAACAGCTCTTTGTTAGGAGGATTGAATACAAGTTTCTTGTAGAAACAATCTATGGTGGCGTGGTGTACAGCTAACCAGTTCATCCCCAAGATTACACTAAAGTCCTCTGTGTCAATCTCTATCAAATCTCCACTTAATTTCCTATCTGCTATGTCTATGATACAAACTCTATACATATACACTCCCCTAGTAGTGTCTTACTTCTAGGAGTGGATACAAACAACACAGACATAAGTCTTTCCTGCGATATATTTAAGTTTTGTGTAAAAGTGTCTGAGACAAATGAATGTAGAGCACCAGTATCAATCAAAACATGTGCAAGATGATTACATATAGTGTACGTATCCTGTATCACGTCCGAGTTGGCCTCAACATCCTGTTGAATGAGGTTGCAAATTCTGCCATAGATAGAGCGTCTGACTTGATTTTAGTTTCAGCGAGCACTCTCTCGCGTAGTGATGGGTACTCCCATATGTGCGACAGGTATTATTGAGATGATAACAAGGTCGGTCTATATGATCCTTGCCATAGTGCTTGCAAGTCCTACCACATCTTTTTACTGGAGTATGAGGAGGAGCCTGAGTCACTGGCCTAAGCCTCTTGTTTTGCTGAGCTGGTGCAGTAGGTGCTGGTCTACGGTGTGAGACTAGGGGTTTGGGATTCCCCATTGCTGGAGAAAATATGTGAAGGGTCCTCTCCACTAGTTGTGCCTTGGCACGAACAGTTAAGTAAGTACTGAGCTCAAATACGTACAACTGTTGTCTGATCTCAGGACAGAGACCCAACTCGAACTTCCTTACCTTTCTGCCTTCATTCATCATGCTCTTAGGGGAATATCGGGGCAACTTTAGAAACCTTCAGGCATAATCCAACACAGTTATCTCACCCTGGATAAGATGTGGAAAGTCCATCTCCTTCAAATGTTGAAGGTGCTCTGCGAGGTACTCTGCATTGAAGGTTATCAGAAACTGTTCCTAAGTGACTGGAACGGGTAAGGTGGCCTGCTTGAGTTGCCACCAGCTATCTGCCTCTTGCACAAGCATGTAGGTGACAAGTATAACATTTTATTCAGGAACTACCCCAAGAGTCGCGAAAGCCTTCTCTATATCAGCTAACAAGAACTCGACCTCTTCAAAAGATGATGTCCTTATAAAGGTAGATGAGTTTAGTCTCTTGTACCTCTCAATGTAGTCTGGGTTCATCATGGGTGGAACTGGGTCCTGTGAAATAGGAATTGGGTTGTGCTGGGGAGGGATCGGGTGGCCTTGTGGCGGTGCCGAATGATATGGTGGAGGCACCGAGTTGTATTGTGGCAGCTCCAGATGATGCGATGGAGGCACCAGATTATGCTGTAGTAGTGTCGAATAATACGGTGGAGGAGCAGGGTTATACCGGGGTGGTTCTGAATCTTCTTGCTGCAAGGGTGGCTCAAATTATGGCAGCGAGAGAGGGTTAGATAGCTTCCTCCTTTCCTTCCGGGTCTGCTGGATAAAGATGAGTCTCTCCAGTATCTCAAAGAGTCAGTCGACATCCTCTCGAAGTGAACCATCTAGGGCTACTCGGTTTAGTAGAGGTCTTCCTCTATTCATTTTTTGTACTTGCATTTCACAAGGAAATGTTGAGTGATAATTTTGTATTTGGTATTTTTAAGTATTTGTGTAAGGAATGGTTCTGAGGAACTTGACTCTAATACCAACTGCAGGAATTCGGAACTATGAGGGAAATAAATTCATTAATTTAATGCGGAAGCGTATAATAGCATTATGGTTTACATTCATAAATTTGAAATCCCAATAGGGCTACAGAAATGTCGCTTTTATAGCAGTTCATAAAAAAAAAACGAAATAAACATATAAAAATAGTAAATAAATATTGTAGGGAGATTAATCTCCACTAGCTATTGATAGGATCCGGGGAACACCTACTCGCAGCCCTCCTGCTAATTAGGATCTGAGTCTTAATCTTCTTGATCTGAAATGGTTAATAAGTGTGAGCTATAGTAACTCAATAAGAATATCACAAAACTCAACGATACGGAAACTGAAAGTTGGTAAAAATAAATATAAAATGACTAATGGAGCTTTTAGTTTGAGTAAGTTCAATTATAATAAGAAAAATTATTTATTGCATATTTACCATTATGAGATTTCCACAATCAACCTATAAAGATAATAACTCAAATAACATTATAATTTTTTATAGAAGTGAGCAAGAAAAATAACTTTTTTTTTTAATCTATTTATTGGTTCCTCTTAGGGTCCATGGGGATATCCCTCTACGCGTGACCCTAACATCTAAACTTGTTAATTATTTGACCGTCCTCATACTCCATCCAGTATGAGCGCCAAAAATATCATCCATCAATACCCCGTTCGGTATGAGAGTGAACCAAGCCGTCCCCATACCCTATCCGGTACGAGCGCCAAAAATACCATCCCTCGATATCCCGTCCGGTATAAGGTGACGTTCACTGTAGGGTTCCCTATGTACCCAACCTGTCTACCATCTCTCAGGATATCTAATAATACTACCATTTATTAATTCATATCATCAAGCAATTTTCCATTTATATATTAATTTTATATTTCACAATTAACCATAAATCATGCAAAACAAGCAATATATGTATTAAGGAAACACAACTGAATTATTTAAGTATTTTAATATATTATTATATATTTAAAGCTGTACAAGCAAATGATAAGTTAAACATGACAAATAAATAACTAATCGATTCAGGCTCCATTGGTGACCTGTAATTATTCTCAAAAAATTTTAAATTTCATAGAATATCATATTATTGATTTTTAAGCTTCAATTCTATAACGTGGAATAGGGTGAACGATTCTTACTCGAATCGGTGTCCAAAATACTGTACTTTCTACTGTGCCTCCTGGTGGTCTCCAAATTTTTTAAATTTTTTTGCAAAGATTAAACACGTTCCACATACTTAAAAAATGCCCCAAAAATCTAAAGTCTGTGTGAAAAATCTCTTTCGGCAAATTTTGGGATTCCGGCATGACGGTGATGCCGTGTTTCAGCGACGATATCATTGCCTGCAGCAGTAGTTTGCCTCGACCTAGTCGTTTTTAGTCGTCTTTATGTATATTCCTTCAAAAAAAATTGTTACGGAGCCTTGGTTGGCCGAAAAAATTAGAAAACTGAAACCTACCAATGGTCGGGTTTCCGGGTGCGGTGGCTCCGCCGGCTCTCTTTCGTGACTGGGATTCCTCCTTCGGTCAACTTGTAAAAAATAGAACGGTGAAAAAATCGCATGAAATCCGAATCGAGAAGGGATCATCGGAGGAGATTATGGGTTTTGGGCTGCAGCGGCCTCGTCAGGCTTTGCTCGCAATTTTTTGCTCACCCACCATTCATTTTGCTCCGATTTGGTCATAGAGGTGCTCGGAATCAAATTTCAAGTGGGTAGGATAATTTTTACATTTTTTGGCAGTCGGAAGTGGCTCCAGTGCAGCAGTGGTCGACTTCCTTCTCCAGTGTCTTGTTCTTCTTCTCCAGCAGGAGATTGGCAACAAGGGTTCGAGTTCTGTGTGATACAAAATATTTATACGCATCCCGCGTTAATTTGGATTGTCTATCATGATCGATCTCGTCCGTCTGATCGCGTCTAATGAGAAAATAATCTGGATCGTTCATCGTATTTGATCTCGACTGTTCGATCAAGCCTAAAGGAGAAATAAATTTGGATCATTCATCGCGTTTGATCTCGACCGTTCGATCGCACCTAAGGGAGAAACAAATTTGAACCGTCCACGCATGCGGGATTGATTTTGGACTGTTTGATTGCGGGGCACGCAGATCGCAAGCGTGGCCTCCCGCATAATGCCAAAGTTAGAGCGTCTGGCCACGCAGCATGCTCCGGTTGGTTGAGGCTGCTGACTGTGCGGTCCTAGATGGCTGAACTGTCTTTATTTGTACTTTGACTTATTGTATTTAATTTTTCTTTTAAAAATACTCCCAAACTCAAATTTTTACCATTTTTTTCTAAAATTATTTTTAATTTCGTCTTTTTTTTTCTCAAAAATTCAATCAAATTAAAATAAAATAAATTTTTAAATTATTATATATATATATTTATATATTCATAATCCGTAAAAATTATCCTAAGCTAATTTTCGGGCCCGGGTGTTACAAGCATTGGATATAGCTTCTCAATGATTACAACTGTAAGATTTTATCTCATACGGGTAAGGGCAATGTGGTAGCCGATGCGCTCAACAGAAAAAGTACAGGTATATTGGCTCATTTAATAGTTTTTAAATGCAGGGTAATAGAAGCTGCGCAACGTATATGGCTTCAGAACTTGCAGATAGTTATATGTCTGACCCATCTAATTGTCCAACTTGAATTGATTTAGAAAATAAAAGAAGCCCAATTGACTGATTCCACCCTAGCAGCTCTCAGGAAGGATATAAAACAGGTAGTGAATCCAGAATTCTGAGTCTCTACCAATGGGTTACTCAGGTTTCAGGACAGAGTGTGTGTATCATATGACAGTGAACTAAAAAGAGACATCATGATAGAGACTCATAGCTTAAAATTTACCATACATTTTAGAAATACTAAGATGTATCAAAGTATGAGACCCCGGTTTTAGTGGAGCGGAATGAAAAGTGAAATCGCCGATTTCATCTCCAAGTACTTTGTATGTCAATAAGTTAAGATAGAATATCAATGTCCAGGTGGGCTACTTCAGTCATTACTGATTCCGAAGTGGAAATGGGAATATATCACTATGGATTTGTAGCAGGGTTGTCTAAGGCACACTCAGGACATGATGCTATTTGGATAATTGTTGACCAACTCACCAAGTCCTTTTATTTATTGGCTATCAAAATGACCGACCCCTTAAACAAACTAGTAAGAATTTATATTCGAGAGATAGTCAGGTTATATGGAGTTCCGGTGACAATGGTATCCGATAGAGACCTCAGGTTCACCTCTCAATTTTGGTCTAGTTTTCAATAAGTAATGAGAATAAAACTATCCCTCAGCACAACATTTCACCCTCAAACCGATGGACAGTCAGAACTAACAATTCGCATAGTAGAGGATATGCTCAGAGTTTATGTTCTAGACTTTGGAGGGCATTGGAATGATCATTTGCCCTTGATAGAGTTCGCCTACAATAACAGTTACTAAACAAATATCGGTATGACCCCGTGTGAGACATTGTATGGCCGACCCTGTAGGTCATCGATCTGTTGGAAAGTGGTAAGTGATAGAAAATTGTTTGACCCAAATTTGGTAGAGGAGACCACAACCAAGATAGTTAAAATCAGGAAAAACATCCACACAGCTCAAAGTAGGTAAAAAAATTATGCAGACACCCGGATGAGAGATTTAGAATTTGAGAAGGGCGATCGGGTGTTTCTTAAGGTCATTCCCTTCAAATGTATCAGTAAAAGTAAGAAGAAAAAATTAAATCTCTAGTTCATTGGACCGTTTGAGATCTTGGACATAATTAATACGTATGCTTACATGCTAACACTACCTTTAGAACTATTTAGAGTCCATAACATGTTTTATGTGTCTATGTTACGTAAGTACAATCCAAACCTCTCACATATCCTGTCTCGTGAGCCACTTTCACTTTAGGATGATCTATTATATGAGGAGATATTAGTAGATATTTTAGACAAGAAGAACAGACTACTTCGCAACAGAGAAATTCCCTTCATCAAGGTCTTATGTCATAATCACGTAAGGGACGAGGTCACTTGAGAAGTAAAATCAGATTTCAGAGCATAGTACTCCCAACTGTTTGACTAGTGAGAGGGAAAAAATTTGAAGGACCAAATTTATTCTTAAGAAGAGGAAAATTGTAACACCCAAGTCCGGAATAATTTTATAATTAATAAAATTATACATTTAAATAATTTTATTTTATTTTATTTTAATTTTTGTGAAATTTTTGAGGAAAATAGAATTATAAACGAAATTGAAAATAATTATGAGAAAAAGTAGTGAAATTATGAATAAAGGGGTGTTTTTGAAAAAAAAATTAAAAAAGAATATAGCCACGTAATTTCTAAAATAAATTTAATAAATGCATTTAAACTAAAAGGTTCATGATTGTTAAGAACATAATTATTATATATAACTTATGTTATTTTTATTATTATGTGCTAATTATGTGGTAGTAAGTAGCAATAGATTTCAAAATATTAAGTGTGTATAATACAATGAAGATTTTCAGAATAATAAAAATATAATTATATTTAGATTAAATTGGCATTAGTCCTGCCTGGGCCATTTAAAATAAGTCTCTAAGATCACCTAGCCACCACTGTAATTTGCCAAGGAGAGAGAGAAATTTAAAAAAAAAGCCAAATAATTTTCGAAAGAGAAATAAGGAACACGTCGTCGTATTGACAGTTCATCAATTCCAGAAACGCAACGTCGTCGTATTGGTACCCATCGATTCCTGAAAGTCTGCAACCCTCAAAATTCTCGCTTTTTGAGTAATGGCATTTCATAAACCTTTTCTACTTAACCCTTTTCTTTCTCCCTGCATCACTCTTTCTCGCTCGCTCGCTCGCTAGCTAGCTCGGTTATTCGCTTTTATGGCCACCACTGCAACAGCGAACGGCTCTAAACAAGATCCAGAACCGACAGCCACGGGGTCCGACCCGTTATCAACAGCTGCAGAGTACAACCAGTCCACGACCCGAAATCCCGCAAGCGACTCCGAACCAACTATGGCAGCGGAACCCACAACCACGGGCAACGTAGCTGTAGAGAAATGGCCGGGATGGCCGGGAGACTGCGTGTTTCGGCTAATTGTTCCGCTCGTGAAGGTCGGCAGCATTATCGGGCGCAAGGGCGACCTCATTAAGAAGATGTGCGAAGAGACCCGTGCTCGCATCCGAGTTCTTGACGGCCCGGCCTCCTCTCCTGATCGTGTTGTATGTCTCTTCTCTTTTCCGCGTTCTGTATTTGTATATTTAATGTTTTCATGTTTATTTTCTTCCTGTTCGCTATATATTCTAGGGTTTTCTTGCTTCAATTATATGCATAGCTCGATACTCCCTTAAATTGTTTCCATTTCACGAGTTCCACTGTGCTTTGTTAACAAACTAGACAAAACGAAGCTTGAATGCTGGGTTGAAGTTTTAGCATTACGTGTCTAGTAGTGATCATACTCCAGCAAAAATAAACTGAGAAGAAGTTTGTCTTGCACCGAGAATAGTTTGTTGCAGTAGTTGGTATTTATCATTTCGCCAACTGTTTGCCTTAGTTTTGGTTTAACAAAAGGAAAATTTATCTTCTGATTGACCTCATGTAGATTAGGATTCCGTTTAATTAGTGGAAATTAAGGGCATTCTTTCTTCAGAGAACTTTAGGATTTTACACTTTCTTGGTTTCTTTGGGTTGGCACAAGTTCCTGTCTCCAGAAAGTAACTAAAATAAAAAACACTAGTGCAACAATAAGGTTACTGGAAATTAAAGTCAATCCTTTTTCAGGAATGGCTTAGAGATTGTTGTTGTATGGGATCTGTATTCTTTTATTCATTGTGAATAAATGACTTTTTCTCCAAAAAAAAGACATGAGTAAACGACCAGTATTATGCTAAATTGAGGAATCAACAATGAATAAATCCTCAAGTCTCGTGTAAAACTGAGAAATAACTAATAAGTGGGTTATCAAGTGTCACTTCTTTCTTCAAGTGTTCTGTTGTGTCATCTTAACTCACCTTAACTGAGAAAATGCTGTGGGAAACCAACCATCGGGTCATGTTTTAGCCTGACTTATTGGTTATATGTTATGAACATACATTAACAAAAGAGAAAAATGAGGCACGTGTTAGTTTAAGTGTGAAGTAGGCAAGAAGAACTGCACAAAAGAACAGAGAGCACAAAGAATAGACCAAGTAAATGCAATAAATAAGACAAAAAAAGAAACTTGTCAGGGAAATCACGAACAGAGTTGTAACTTGCAATAATTTAAGTAACCGTTAAAACTCTTGCAAGGTATGCAAACAACTCAACTTATGAACACTTAGACCTGCCTTTGTACAATTAGATACAAAATCATCTATTTTTGAAACAAGAATTAAAGTAGTAGATCTTTTAGCCCCTTATCGTCGTGGAGGAAAGATTGGACTTTTT
Organism: Carica papaya; assembly: GCF_000150535.2. The sequence goes on from NW_019014597.1 coordinate 166,033, forward strand.
GGAGGAGCTGGAGTGGGTAAAACAGTGCTCATTATGGAATTAATCAATAACATTCCCAAAGCTCATGGGGGTGTATCCGTATTTGGCGGAGTAGACGAACGTACTCATAAAGGAAATGATCTTTACATGAAAATGAAAGAATCTGAAGTCATTAATGAATAAAATCTTACCAAATCAAAAGTGGCTCTAGTCTATGGTCAGATGAAGGAACTGCCGGAAGCTCGTATCCAGGGATAGATGACTAAAACAGTTTCAGACTTCTGCCTTTCAAAAAAAAAAAAAAAGAGAACATTTTCTTTTCTATAGTTAATTATGCAACTGTCCCCCAAGCTCCAGGGGCATGATTAATTTTTATTTTGATTCTTGGTAGCTGATTTCTTTCTCTAAGATATTAGCACAGACAAACATGTATTCGGCCATTTTTACTCTGTTTCTTTTTAAAAAATTCTATTCAGGTGCTAATTTCCGGAAAGGAAGAGCCAGATGCACCTCTCTCCCCTGCAATGAATGCAGTATTAAGAATTTTTAAACGTGTTTCTGGATTACCTGAAGATGGTAGTGATGCTAAAGCTGCTGGACTTGCATTTTGTTCAATCCGACTGTTGGTGCCATCCACACAAGGGATCAATCTCATCGGAAAACAAGGCTCGCTAATTAAGTCAATACAAGAGAACACTGGTGCATCAGTTCGCGTATTCTCAGGAGGTATGTTTTAAATTTTGAGTATTGAAGCATCAATCATATGTGGTATTACCCTTTTATTCCCAAACATGTTTCTGGATTGCAATACCGAATTTCTGATGCTTTATGATATTCCATCACAATGGATCTCAGCAGTTGTGCAAGGCAGGATGAACTTTGATATTTTCAGTGAATGCGCTCTTTTTGCTGAATTAACATGTATAAATTTCGCTAATCAGGAAATATTGGAGATCCACGCATTTCAATTGCAGTATTGTCACAATAGAACTGAAATGTGTCTTTCGTTTCTTTTCTTCTCTTCCCTTCACTTGCACAGAATAAAATGAAACGTGAAAGTGCTGTATTATAGGTCACAATAATCAGTTTACTTGGGGAATGAGGATTAGGGGATGAACTTAGAATCTATATAGAAATTTTTAGATATCACTTTACACCTAAGAAATATCCTTAACTATCTTGTGATAATATCATTGTAAACACGACAGAGAAAAGAAACAAAACATTGTTGGGTTACTGGAAGAGTTGTTTGTCTATTGAAGCTCCTTTCAATGGTGTTGCATAAAGTTGTATTAGAAGATTGAGACTCCTCTATGGAAGTCAAAGCCACATTAAATGGATTATGCTTTGGGTACATTGTTTTGGGTCATGACAATATTAGAGATGAGGATTTTGGGGATGTTATTAATATCCTAACAGATTTGTAAATTTGTAAATGGGTGGTACCCCCATTGGTGCCCTGTTAATTTATATTCACACTTTTTATCTAAAAAAAAAAAATGATGCCGGTGATCTTTCTTTCACTCTTGGTGCCGCCAAGATGTGTCAAACAATAGACCAAAGGGCGGTATTTATTATGATCATCAGCCACATTATCAGTTGTGCAAGTTCCATCGTGATTTGGGTTATCTTCTCATAGCAGTCTCTCCGTGTTCTACTCCAACATGTAGGGTGTCTTTCTTTGGGCATTAATTTAACCCATGTGGTCAGGCTTCCCTTGCCTGGAACAGGAGATTTCTTTGCCTTTAGTATTAGGTCCATTGGAAGCTGGCTTTGAGCCAATAGCAGGAGATGCGGTTTGTTCTTACATGCTGTTTTTTTTTTTTTTCGAAATAAGTTCTTACATGCTGTTTTTACACCATATTTGTCACTGTCTTTCTTCTAGAAGTTTATTCCTTGGTTGGAGTTTTTTTTTTCTTGGTAATTGAGTAGTTCAATATTCTCCTACATCAAGAGCAGCATTATGAACTTCTAAGTAGCAGTGTATGCCTATTAGTCTTGAATAATTTTATTACTCCTAATAGTTTGGAAGAGCTTGGCCATTGATCATCAAGTTTTAAACCCTTTATCAATAAGGTTCAGGGTGTGCTTAAGTCAATTATAAGGGTCTTTGAGCTTCTGATTCTTTCATCCCAAGATGTGAAAAAAAATATCTTATGGTCCCATCCATCTTTGTTACGATTTTTGATGCAGTCTTCATTGATTTTTGGACATCTTCCTATCATTTTTGGTGTCACATAACATCTTTCTGTAATTAAACTGGGCACATGATAATTTTTGTCTGTCAGATGATACACCATTTTATGCTGCGGCAGATGAGAGGATTGTAGAATTGCAGGGAGAAGCTCTGAAGGTCCTCAAAGCTCTAGAAGCAGTGGTGGGACACTTGAGGAAGTTTTTGGTTGATCGAAGTGTCCTTCCTCTTTTTGAGAAGAATGTAAGCTTGATTTTTCTATTAATTCCCAGTAAGATATATTTCTTGCTGTGCAATGTGCTAATTTTGTCATCTTCAAATTTAGCATAATGCAACAGTCTCTCAAGATCGCCAAGTAGAAACATGGGTTGACAAGCCATCGCTGCATGCTTCTTCTCAAAGTGGAAGCATAACTGATTATCCTCTCTCAGCTAGGAGGGAGTCTTTGTTTCTTGAACGTGAAACTCAGTTAGAATCACAAATTCAGCCATCTGGAATCTCACTTTTTAGTCAAGATCCTGCACTTCCAGTGATGCGTTCTTCTGGACTTGGTCGTGCTGGAACTGCCGGTGCTCCCATTGTTACACAGGTTGGTTTCCTTCTACAAGTTCCAAAGTTTCTTGTTGACTTAAAATGTTTGTTCTAATCATATTATGGTCTGAAATTAAGTTGTAAGAGGATTAGACAATTATGCTATGATATAACTGCGTGAATAGCAAATGGGTGTTTAAAAGTTTATTCTTGCTGTCTCAATGTTTGAAATGCATTCTGCAGACACAATTTTGCTTTATAGACATGTCAAATGCTATTAATCATGCTGGTTCAAGTTGATAATTAGTAGCAAAATGCGATAAGCTGTAATCAGTTTCACTGTTTGTTTAGTTGTAAACATCTCTCCAATTTTGATGCTATTCTCTATTGTTATAACTGTTTTTACAAATTTAAAATGGGGCATGCAGGAGGAGCTGGGTTTTAGTTGAGCTTCATTTGGATTTGTAGTTTTTCTATACCATCAGTCTCGTCATATCTTATGTTGTCTTATATAATTAGATTGCTCAAACAATGCAAATACCATTTGCTTATGCTGAGGACATAATTGGAATTGGAGGAGCCAATATTGCATATATTCGTCGGACTAGTGGAGCCATCATAACTGTGCAAGAGAGCAGAGGATTGCCTGATGAAATGACAGTAGAAATTAAAGGCACTTCATCTCAAGTTCAGATGGCTCAACAACTCATTCAGGTTAGAGAAGTCTATTTATTTATGTCTAACAGAAATTAGATACTTTTGTTTGTTCTCCCTTGATGCGGTACGTTAAGTTGAGCAAGCATTCTTTGCTGAAATTAAAAATATTCAGATGAGAGTTTGTGAACAGAAATTTCATATAGTTCTCTTCCTTGGAGATATTAATTTCAGTGAGTCGTTGAGCTATTATCTGT
>NW_019014597.1:181111-191856 GCF_000150535.2 Carica papaya
GGTTGTATAATGCACATTGTGTGCCCATGCACATTGTGTGTATGATATGATGCACATGCTTGGCTTATCATTATGAAATTTGAAGAATAGTTTTTGCTTAATACAAATGCTCATCTTCTTTCTCTTCTTTCTTGGCCTAGCGCTCGTTCTTCGGGTTCAATGGTTCAACTTTCTGAGAAGAGCTTCCATTTCAGGCAACACATAGCCGAAGCAAGTGCAGAGCTAAAGGTCAAACGACATTGACTAATGAGTTGAGTCATTTTCCTTTTTTCTTGAGAAAAATTATAAAAAAAATAGATTGTACCTGTGAATTATTATCTTAATGCCTGTAAATTCCTTAATAGCTGAGTATCTTGAATCTCCTTCTTATCCCATTCTTTATGTAGCATCTGATTTGATTTCTTTATCGTTCTGTGCTGCAACTCATTGTTTAATGATTAGAAGTTTTATGTCAAAATTTAAGTTTGAGATCTCCAAGGCGTTTACTTTGGCAAAGAGGTCTTCTTCCTAATATGATCGCTTAAATTTCAATTTTTATGAATAATAGTTTGAACTAGAATTATTAGTTTGGAATAGGGTGTCTATAAAATTGTCCGAAAGAGATAAATCACTTAATACAATTTTGATATATTGATTTAATTCAATATAATTTTATACTGACACAGTAGTATAATGGTTAAAATTATTACATTTTAATTTAAAAATTACAAATTTATATTTTATTAAAAAGATAGAATTTATCATTTTATAAGTGTATTATGAATTGATAGTGATTCATTTACTGAAAAAATAGAATTTATTACTTTATAAGTGTATTATGAGTTAATAATGATTAACTGATAATATTTAATTCAACAAGATCAAATGTGTAATCTATTAATTCTGTAATTGAGATGCAACAATCAAATTGAATTTAGTTTTAAAGTAATCATTAAGTATACAACTGAAAAAAATATTATATGACTATCGTATTTTTTTTAGTTGAGATAATTATAATGAGATTAAAATTTAATTTATTTATTTTTTAATAAAAAATATAACTTCATATGAAATTTTGATTCATTTTCTATCAATCGTGTATTTCCTTTGGTATTACACAACTAAGGAGGCTTTGAAAGGCGGGTGATATTTGCTTTGCTTATAATAGCTTTTATTATAAAATTGAATTTATAAATATTATATACACAAATAGTAAAAGATTAAATTTGATAAATATAAATACACCAATTAGAAATTAAAATCATATCTTCGAACAGCAAACAATGATAAATTCATATATAAAGAAAAAATTATTAAAATATATAATTACAATTTTATAGAGCAAAAATAGAAAATAAAATAAATAATAAAGAGAGAAATTTATTCAGGCCTGTTGACTTCACAAGAAATTAAAGCAGCTCTAAATTATATATTGTTTATATTTGAGTTTATATTTAAATTTGTTTATAAATCAATATTTATTTTTATATTTAACATAAAATTGCAAATAAATGTGAATTAAAAAAAAAAGAAAAAGAAAAAAAAAAAAGCTCTGCCGAAACTGGAGCGTGCCCATAACTCCTTCCGCTGCAAGCTTTACGCGAGAAAACTCCCCTGCTCGGTGATATATACGCACGGATTCAAAATTCCTGAAGAAGAGCTGCTTGAGAGACGAAGAAGAAGAGAAATGACAGAGGAAACCAAGTTCAGCGTGTTAGTAAGTCTGTTCAACTGGATTCAGAAGAGCAAAACCTCCACCCAGAAGCGCTCCAAATTCCGGAAGTTCCTCGACACTTTCTGCAAACCCGTCGACTACTTTGCTGCCATTCGCCTTATCCTTCCTTCGCTCGATAGAGAGCGGGGGACCTACGGTCTTAAGGAGTCGGTACTCGCCACCTGCCTCGTCGATGCCCTCGGCATGTCCAGGGACTCCGAGGACGCCGTGCGTCTCATCAACTGGCGCAAAGCCGGCGCCAAGGCCGGTGCTAATGCGGGAAACTTTGCTCTCGTTGCTGCTGAGGTATTCCTTTCGGACTTTTTTCCTCTTTATTTTACTTCGTTCTGTTATTTTTTGGTAAGTAGTAGTTACTCTTCTTGCCAAACAGGTCCTGCAGAGAAGGCAAGGAATGGCTTCGGGTGGACTCACAATCAAGGAGTTAAATGATTTGCTTGATCGCTTAGCTTCGAGTGAAAACAGGTATTACTTATTGGCTTTCTTCATCGCATCTATGCCGGATTGTTAACCTTTAGGGATGAGCTGGGATAAATCAGGGGGAAAATGTTTATGGAAGGGGCATTTTTTACTGCCGTAGCTCAAGGATGCTTTACAGGGATAATCACCTTGTTCATTCTGGATCTCTATTTCACTTTGACATTAAAGGATTTATTTCGATTCACTTTTTGTTAGAAAGCCACCTTCTTTATTGTTGTTATTATCTCCTGTTGTTGGTTCTTCAAGTTACCAATTTTGTCAGTATGGATTCTTTCTTGACGAGCTTGCCATAACATAATCTTTTAGTGGGATTTCATCAGTTATTCTGAAAGTTCAGCTGAGAAGACAAGATTCAATTTATTGTACATTCTAACAAAATCTGCATAGCCATCTTGCCTTTCAATGCTTATTTGGGTTTACTTTTGTGTGTGTATATATATTTTTGTGGTGAATGGTTTTTCTTTTAAGTTGTGTAACCTGCTTGAATTTAAATCCTTATAATAGGCTATTAGGCTCCTAACATAATTATTCCATTATAATATTTGATGCTTCTGGAATATTATCACTGTTTAAGTTTTATTTTTAATTGGGCCTGTTTTATTTTTTTCTTAAGAAATGGCAATAGATCAGAGAAGATTTCAGTCCTTTCTATCCTTATTAAGATGACAAATGCCCAGGAAATGAAATGGATTGTCATGATAATTCTTAAAGGTTTGTTTATTATTGTGCTTTTTTTTTTCTTTTAAAAAAATATCATGCTCTTTTTGTTTCTGGATTTCTTTCGAATATTTTTGTTTTAAATATGATCTAGGCTTCACTTACGCTATGAAATGACTGCAGATCTGAAATTGGGGATTAGCGAAAAGAGTATTTTTCATGAATTTCACCCTGATGCTGAAGATTTGTTTAATGTCACCTGTGACTTAAAGTTAGTTTGTGAAAAGTTGAGAGATCGCAGTCAACGGCATAAGCGGCAGGTTTATTACAAATTTTCAAATTTAGAAACAGTTTTGATATCCCTTATGCTTTTGGGATGCAACTCTTCGCATATTTTCAAGTGCCAGGTTTACTAGAAATTGTATTTGGTGTTTACTATATAATATCAATTTTTCACATTGTGCCTGTTACTTTTTGCAGGATATTGAAGTAGGAAAGGCTGTGCGTCCCCAACTGGCTATGAGAGTTGGTGATGCAACTGTTGCATGGAAGAAGGTGTACATTGGCAGACTTAATTTAGCAGCTTCAATAAGTACAGTCAATTTATCCTAGAAATTTGAAAACAAATACTACGAGAGTATAATGTTTTCAGTCTTATGCTTCTATTCTTCTATACATGTAGCTTCATGGGAAGGAAGTGATTGTTGAGTGTAAATTTGATGGAGATCGCATCCAAATTCACAAAAATGGAACGGAGATACACTATTTCTCAAGGTAGGTGCAGTCTCTCAGCATCTTCATCACAGATCACTGTTATGTTTTTAAAATAGATATTTTTAAGGCTTAGAAGATTTTTGGTTGGCAATATTTTGCAAGAAAATTTTTCTATTTTGAAGAAATTTGTTGAGGTTAATGGTCTTCTAGTTCTTTGCTAGAATATTAATTATGGGAATTAAGTACTTCAAGAAAGAAAATTAGGAAGGAAGTTGATTTATTCGCACATGTAATTCACTATGATTCAGTATTTTGCTTGTTATGGCAGGAACTTTCTTGATCACTCTGAATATGCACATGCAATGTCAGATCTTATCGTGCAACATGTTCTGGTTGATAGGTAAGAATTTATGATGACGAGAGAGCATTGCTGGCTTGCTTAGCTTTTATCTTGTAATGCATCTTACTTTCCCCTTTTCCCTGTTCCATATGCTTGAAATGTTTTTGTTTAAGTAGATAGACCACTATTAAGTTACTTCATATCTAATGTATTATGACACTTCTAAGTTTTGGGTTTATATTGTCCTAATTTTTGTTTTGTTTTTTCTCATGACAACAATTTTTTTAACCGTCAAATAGGTGTATTCTTGATGGAGAAATGTTGGTCTGGGACACATCTTTGGATCAATTTGCTGAGTTTGGTTCAAACCAAGAAATAGGTCATCAAAGCTTTGATTTGCTAGAATTCTTTTTCCAATTTGATCATTTTACCGTTCTGTTTCTTCTACTGTTAACCAATTATTATCTTTAATAATCTCATTGCAGCCAAGGCAGCGAAAGAAGGGCTTGACAGTCATAGACAGGTTATTGTTGTGATTTTTTTTTTCTTTCCATAATGAAAATGCTTATTCAAAATGTAGTTTGTATTTCAATTAAAAGAATTAATTTGTGTTTTCTTTCTTGTTGCAGTTGTGTTGTATCCTTCTAGTTTGTGACTCAAATTGGAGTCATGGTGTAGCCCATCTTTTCAATAACTCGATTTACTCCCACCCAGCTACCCATGATTGTTTTGAGAGACATATCATGCATCCTCAAAATCTAAAAAAAAAAAGGTTTTGTGGTTTGAAGCAATTTCTTGAACTTGACTTGTGATTGACTAGATGTTGCATTTGATATCCTTTATGTCGGAGATACTAGTGTCATCCACCAAAGTTTGAAGGAAAGGCAGGAGCTGCTACAGAAAGTGGTGAAGCCTTTGAAAGGCCGTTTAGAGATTCTAGTACCAAATGGGGGTCTTAATTCTCATCGCTCTCTTGGTAAGGGAGATATAGATTACAAGTATCTACTTAATTACAATAATGTGAGTAGGAATATGCGAAAGACTAGTATTTACCTAATTACAACAGTGTGAGCAGGAATATATGAATGACTAGTACTTAGTTATATGTTTGATGTTATTCTTATTCAGATTATTTGTGAAATAGTTTTATTCTGGCACCAATTGGTTTTGCAATTTTTGCATTAGTTGTGTTTTTGAAGAAATCTGACTCAAATACAGGAGATACCACCTGTCCAGTGTTCTAATCCGTTTCTAATTCTTCTCAGTAGTCAATTTCTCTTTGTTACCTTAGCATAAACTTGACTGTCTGTCCTTGTATTTCTGCAATAGTAGATGACAGTGAAGTGGAACCTCCATAAATTAGGTGGCAAGGCTACTTGGTTCTTAGGATTCATTTGGTACCAGCTAGATTTTCAATTAGCTGAATATTTTCCATAAGCTTAGAGCAAAAAGGAGTCAGCTTTTTACTAAGTTTGGCTTAACATAGTCATGTGCTTGTGACTTTGTGTGGAGTTTGCTGTCTACATTTGTTTGCAGTGAATCTTTTCTGGTTCAGTTAACTAGTTCTTATTTACCATAAGGTTTTCATTATATTTTATCTATACTAGATTTGCGTGGAGTTTACTTGTGACTATGTTAATCATGCAGGGGAGCCTTGTTGGTCACGTATTGCTTACAGTGCCGATGATGTTGACAGATTTTTCAAGGAAACCATCGAAAATAGGTAATACTCTTTTCCAACAACTTATTTATTTTTTGGAGAACAAAGGTAGGCACCAAAGTGATGCCACCTTTCTACCCTACCTCTATGAAATAGGAGCAATTCTCTTGAGGCCCTCATATTTCTTTTTCTTCTAAAAAAATTTTATGGCCAAGAATATTATTCTCTATTGATTTTCTGTTTTGTTTTTAAGCAGCCAAGCATGAACATAAGTCTTGGCTATTTATTCTTGTCTAACTTGTCATTTATGCTTGATGTCTTACTGCTTCAGAGACGAAGGAATTGTCATAAAAGACCTTGGTTCCAAATGGGAACCTAGTGACCGTAGTGGAAAGTGGTTGAAGTTGAAGCCGGATTATATTCGTGCTGGTTCTGACTTAGATGCTCTTATCATAGGTGCATATATTTACTTAAAAAAACTTTCAATTCTTAACAGAAGTGGTTTAACATTTTCGTAATTGCCAACAGGAGGATACTATGGCTCTGGACGTCGTGGAGGAGAGGTTCAATTTCTGCCTACCTCTGTTATTTCCCCTTTATGTCATTTATGACTGCAGACCTTTTTATTTTCTTTTTCAGGTTGCACAATTCTTAGTTGGTTTAGCTGAGTCTTCAGGACCAAATGTATATCCCAGACGGTAAGGGTTTGCAACTGTTAGTTTCTTGGCAAAAAGAACATTGCCAATGCCTAATTGATCTCGGTTGAAGCTCTATGATGAGGATCTAATATACACTGGAGAATAGATAAGGAGTTGCTTTATTATGTCAATAATAAAAAGGTTGTAGGCTGAATTAATTTCTTTTTTTGAAGGGAAAAATATGTCAATTCTCTGAAGCGAACTATTATTTATAGGATATTTCCTGAATAATTTATCTAACTATAATGGCATTTTTTATCTGTCCTTTGTCGGCACAATAATCAATTTGTTCTCTTGCAGGTTTATCTCCTTTTGCAGGGTGGGTACTGGGCTTTCTGATGAGGAGCTTGATACTGTTGTTTCCAAATTAAAACCTTATTTTAGGTACTTTGAAGACAGCTAGAAGTCAAAGTTTGATGCTTACTTCCAGCACTCCGGGAAAAGATGTTCCACAAGCAAACCGGAGATTATGAAAGAACTAAAGATTTTATTATCATTATTGCCTGCCATATGATCTCAGATTTGATTATTTTTCACATTTATCATTGGCAATTGCTCACTTTTACATATATTTTTTGTTTCTATGAAAACAATGCCAATGATATACTTACTAATGACAAGATGCTTGTACAAGAATTGTCTCAAATCATACCTCACTGCTATTTATATATTTTCCACTTTTTATGTTTCTTAGGAAATATGAATACCCAAAGAAGGCAGCACCAAGCTTCTATCAGGTTACAAATCATTCCAAAGAGAGACCGGATGTTTGGATTGACAGCCCTGAGAAGTTAGTATAATTTTTTATTTACTCTCAAGATCAAAGAAATAGATCTCTTTGACATTAATAAGAGTCACTTACTGGCTTTTTCTTATCCCTATTGCAGATCAATAATTTTTTCTATTACCAGTGACATTAGGACTATAAGGTCCGAGGTGTGTCCAATGACCCTGAATTTTTCTCTGTTGATTTATGAAATAATGTACTGCAGTTGCTGCTTAAGGTTGTTAATCATTTGTTTATATATCTCCATTACTGTTTCAGGTATTTGCTGCACCATACAGCCTGAGATTTCCGCGTATTGATAGAGTAAGATATGACAAGCCTTGGCATGAATGCCTTGATGTGCAGTGTAAGAAGAAAATATGGACACGCTTCCTTGGCTTTTTGGTGTTTTGCCATTTTGATGACTGACATTTTTGGTATTATCTTAAGGTTTGGTCTTTCGTTTTATCCGTTGCAGCATTTGTAGAATTAGTACATTCAAGTAATGGTACCACACAGAAACATGAAGAATATGAAGGGCTGCCGGGTAGTAGAGTGAAGCATGGAAGGTCTTCCAAAAGGGGAGATAAGAAGCATGTCTCAGTTGTTCCGTCACACTTTCTTCATACTGATGTTTCCAACATTAAGGGAAAAACCTTCATATTCTCAAAGATGATGTTTTGTATCCTTTAACATCTCTACTGGTCAGACTAGCTTTATTTCCTTTATTCTCTCTCTCTCTCTCTCTCTCTCTCTCTCTCAATGTTTTTTAACGTGGTCTTGGACCTCTCCTTACTGTATAGCAATGTAACTTGGAGCATAACTAATATATTACTCAAATTTGCTCAATCTCTGACTTTCTGGGTTTTGAATCCTCTGATACTCTAATTTTTTTGTTTCTTCTTTGTTTTCTTCATTCTTCCTAGTTTTTCCCTTTCTGATTCTCCTTTACATGTCTAGACTTTGTTAATGTGCCTCCAACATATTCTCTTGATTCTTTACACAAAATGGTTGTTGAGAATGGTGGGGCATTTTCCATGAATTTGAACTCCTCTGTCACTCACTGTATTGCAGCTGAAAATACTGGTATGTCACTCTCCCTCTTCCTCTCTCCCCCACCCTCTCTCTAGTTAAACTCCTTCTACACAGTTACTGCAGACATCTATGGAGGATTTTTCTTGGTTGAAGACTATAATTGAGAAAAAAATATGGTAGGGATTAAATATCAGGGAGCAAAGCTGCGGGGAGATATCATCCATTATTCTTGGATTTTGGATTGTTGTTCACAAAAGAAGCTTCTCCCTCTTCAGCCAAAGTGAGACTTGTTATCATTTAATTTGTTGTTTATTACCAAATTTAGACCTTGGGACCTTTTGAGAGAATGTGGTTTCATGATGAGGACTATTTTATTTTGCTAGGTATTTCCTCTTTCTGTCGGATACTTCAAGGAAGAGATTACATGAAGAAATTGATGAATTTTCTGATTCTTATTATTGCGATCTTGATCTTGCAGACATTAAACAGGTAGTAATGTTCATCTGCACAATTATATATCTGAGAGGTGCTATCAAACTGTATGTAAAAACAAGTAGAGAATCAGATAGCAATTCCATTTGCATATTTTTTGTTGAAAAAGTGGAAGTATATATTGTAGCTTTACATAGTACCCTTTAATGTTCTCCAGCTCCTAAGTAATATTTATGGATCCGAAGACATAAAAAATGTGGACTATTATAAAAAAATGCTGTGTCCAAAGGACAAATGGTGTTGTTTTCATGGCTGCTGCATCTACTTCTACACATGTACAGAGTCTCTGTAAGATCTCAGAACCATCATGAGTTCATCTACTTGGTATTTTGATGATTTTGTTACACAAACAGTTGTTTAATTGCATTCTTTTGATCCTTTCCTGAAGCAAACCTGACTGGGAAACCTTGTCGGGACTCACACTGAGGAGGTTGACACTTGAAGTTTTGATGGGTGGTGGAAAAGTTAGTAACAATCTTGCCCATGCTTCTCATTTTATACTCTTGTCAGCATTGGGGGACAGAATGGATTTTGATTTCCTTATGAAAAGGTATCTACAGTTTAGAGTTGTTGTGTTGCTTGATCAAGATGCTTAACAATTACTGGTAACTATTATTTTGAGAAGCTTATTGTTCTTGATGTCTTGCTGTTGATCTAGCAGTATGTAAACTGATTGATGGATTTCATAATATAATTGGATTGGAAGAAGGAACAGCTGTAATGAAATAGAGAAGGAAGATTTGGCCTGGTTCCACTGTCTATTCTAAGGACCATTTGGAAAGAGAAATTGAGAGCTTCTGCGTGGCTGAATCATCCTTTCAGAGAGTCCAAGATGGTTACCAGAGGGCCTTTTTCTTTCAATTAATGAACACAATCTCACTAAAGAAGAGGACCTTATAGGTCTAGCCATACTTAGCACATGGCCGGTGGCCCATTGATCCATTGTGATAATGTAGTTATTTTGAAGATTGGCTTGAATTTAGTTGGACAGAAGCACCTTGGTTTTTGCTAGCAATAATTAATAATTATTTTAGAGAGATTTCTTTGGTGACCATTTCATTTATTGATCTTTTACAAATGTGGCTGCAAAGTATAGCATGAGGTCATAGCCTTCCTCCAAAGAATGAAAATTGTGTGCAATTGTGATTTATATAATACTTATGTTTCTCTAGCTTTAGCTTCCCTTGCTTTTAATAATCTTCTTGTAGTTTAATATAACCGTTGTAATATTACATTGTCACTAATATAATAGATAAATTATGACATTCTTGGTGAGTTTTTACTATGAGCTGGAATTTTCTCTTTCTTCTTTGCAGTCTCGGTACTGAGGAGAGATGTCTCTTATCAAGGAAGAAATTGCATGTTGTTCAATCTCAGTGGTTGGAGGACAGCTTGGAGCGGGAGCAAAAGTTGCAAGAAGATGCATATAGCTTGAAGCCTAAGGGCTACTATGGGTCAAAACTTGAAGAGAGGTAAGTTTAAGTTATAAATAATTTAGATTTCCATGTAAGCATAGTTAGTAATTTATTAGCAAGGCTGTGGCTAGGAGTTCACGTATTTCTGGTTTCTTGTATCTTTGACATATAAAATGCAGAGGCATATTGTAGATGTTATATTAGGTGCCATTTGTAGTCATCACCTCACCTTCAGTAAGCAAAACTAAATTTCTAATACTAAAGTTGACAATCACCATATAAACAACTGCCAGTAGTCTATTGCCATTCAGGTTCCTGCAGTGTAAGAGATGGTAGCTTCTCTGGATAGATTGGAATCTATAAATGAACCTACTTGAGAAGAAATTACTTCAATATTTGTAAGATTCTACTTGAATGACTAATCTAACCATGTTTTGTATGTGTATGTTCTTATAGCAACTCGGACCAAGATATGGAAAAACCTACTAGTTTGGATGGTGTAGGAAGCTTGAATTTGCTGCCTTTGCCTGTCAACAAGGGGAAACAGAGAAGAGGGAAACTTTCTGGGAAAGATTCTGTAATACCAAACTCCTCCAATAGAGATGGGAAAAGGAAAAGAGGAAGGCCTGCTGGAAAGATTGTGAAGGGTAGAAATGTCATCCAAGCTCGAAGAACACGGCCACGTCTTGGCAAAATCGCTTCTAAAATATCTGAAAATGAAACAGAGGATAGTGGATCTTCTGATGAAAAAATGAACGATGAAGAGAATGATACAAC
>NW_019014597.1:340539-381342 GCF_000150535.2 Carica papaya
TTTTTTATATTGAATAAATTTACTCAAATTACGGGCTCTATTAATTATTTTATGATTTTTATTAATTTTCAATTTTTTATATCCGTAATTAGTGTGATATTCTTACTGAGTTAGTTTAGCTCACCCTTTCATTAACTATTTCAGATCAAGAAGACTAAAACCTAAATCCTGATCAGTAATAGGGTTGTGAGTAGTTTAGCACCCAAACACCCTTCAAGTACTAGTGAATGTTGTCCTATAAGGCTTATTTATTCACTCTTCTTTTTATTTTCTTAATTACTATTTATATTTTAGTAAGGACATTTTCGTAACACTATTGGATATTCTAAATTATTGTATAAGGAATGTAAACGCTAACTCTATTAATCGCTTCCGTATTTAAATTATATATTCATTTCCTTTAAGATTTTGGGTTTTTATACTTACTCAATAAATACGAAAAATAAATTAAACACTTGCACATTTTCATATTAAAAATACATAAACTACTTCAAAATTATGTAGGCTATGAATCTATAATATTCACTTACATTAGGTACTTAGCAGTCATAATCTTAATTATAGTAGAGTTCCGACTTTATTTATGATATTTTTCTCTCATAAATCCGACATAACTTCAGAATGATTTTTGACTACTTTCTTGACTTAAAAATATCAAACACAATACTAAAAAACTAATCGCGAAAATCAAAGAGAAACCAAACTTCAAAACTTAAGAAAAGACTTAACTTTCTAATGGTTTATAACCTTTATTTGATCATGAGTCTTATTCCACTTCTCTATCTCTTCCTCTGCTCTTACAAATTTAGAGAGTTTCCCCAATATTTTTATATAAAATCTCAAAATACTCTAGAAAATCATAAGTTTTGTATTCCCTATCCTTCTTTTATAAGGATCTGTTTTTTCTGTTAAGAAAAAAGTGTTTATTCCACACACATAACCTGATAAGTTTACATAGTAATAAGTGAAAACATAAGATTTAATCATCTCCTATATGAAATTACAAGTCATTATAAAATTCTTTATATTACATTATTATAATATAATTAAACCGACTTTATATGACGAAACTCTCACTGTCATTAAAGATTCTCCAAAGTCCTTCCTCGACCTTGAACTTTCTCTTGATCTAGACTAACCTGCACTGGGAGTGTGAATTGGGGTAAGCTTCACGAACACAGTAAGAAAGAGGGACAGTGCCTAAAATAAAGATATGCATACACTCAATCACACAAGATTTACAAACCAAATGCATATTTTCTTTAAAACCAATTCTCAAGCAATATGATAACAACAATATCACGAATCTCAATAATTTCCTCATTCACACATGTTCCTAAACATCACGAATATTCTAACATCACTTTCACATAAATAAAGAATTTCACAATAATATTGTTCACTGATTTAGTAACACTTGCACTTACACTTATCATCAAATCATTTATCATTGGACATGCCAATTTCACTTTCACATTACGTTTTTCACTTATCACTTTTCAGTTACTCTTTCATTTTCAGTTATATGTTTATTAAAGTTCACAATTACCATTTTTTACGTTTTTCAAGAATTTCATCGCGCGATGCTGTTTCTGTCGGCATCAATGAGGGCACTAATCATCTCTACCGTGTGAATCCATCACATATCGATCATCACCTTTCATTTTTACTTTCACTTTTTACTTTTCCAATGCACCCGAACATAGAACAATTATGCATTTCATATCAGTAATCACTTTCCACATATACCCCAATATGGAATGGTTATGTATGAGACTTCTCAGTTACGTCTCGTTGAGGCCATATCCACGGATAGGATTCACCACACTTCACTTGCCAAAATGGCTACATACACACCCTCTCCCCATTGATACCCATTAAATGGATTTTCATATCTTTTAAATATTCATTATTATTTTGTAAATCAATATCATTGCTCTAACACACCTACTTATAAAACTTAAATACTTACATACCTCCACATATAACAAGCATACACTATTTGCACATATTTCGATACAAAGTTTAACTTTCATAACTATTCAATTATCAACCAATACATATATATACATGCACACCATTTATACAAATAGTTTTATACATACACATATACATAACATATACATGTATAACTTTACATATATACATACATAACCTTACTAGTTTACTGAAATTTAAAGGATAATCCCTACAACCACAACACTTATACATTCTTACCTATATACACTACATGTATACATAAACTCATACATCACTTATTTACACTAATTCACGCATCATTCATTTGTACATGTTCTAATGCTCATATAGTCATTATGCATACATAGAAATCATGTTTATACAGGTTTACACATATTATATCATACACATAAACTCACTTTTATACATTTAATTATATATATTCATGAAGTATTCACACATTACAACATACAAACACATGATGAGTTTACTGAAAATACGTTAGAAAACCTAAACAAATTTATAAAATCTGTAAATAATTTATTTTAAGAAAAATAAAATTTTATAAAAACACATGCGTCTTTGAATGAGACTAACTCAATCCCTTACCTATAATCGAATTGAAAAGTGTCAGAATCTTTATTGGCTTTAGTCTATGCTCTCCTCTAAATTCAACATTGTTTAGATAATTATCTGATTACAAATAGAAAACACTTTGGTTAATGACGGACACTTGTAAAAATAATTAGAAAATAGAAGTGGATCAAGTTTTACTGTAGTGCGTAGAAGTGTTAAATCATTTAAATTTAAAACATAAACATATATACGAGACTCTAAATTTTCTTGTTTACATTACTAAAAAAAAGTACGAAATAATAACCTTAATCTCAAAGTCTAGCTTCAAAAATTTTCTTCGTATCACCGCTAACTCTGCATCGGTATTTTTTGTATCTCAATAAACGATATCATAAAATCACAACATAGTATATACAATATATAATTTTTTTTACACACAATGGAATATATATCATATAATATTTTTAAAATAGATATACAAATTAGAAAATGAATGCACAAATCAGAAAATAGATTCACAATTACTTTGTTGAATACTTCATCACTTTTATGGAAGATCAATTAGTTCATCACTATTACAAGTACTAGCATTATTATCGTTAGTAGCACTTTAGCTGTAGACTACGTGTTGACCTACCACCATAGCCAAGTTTTTGACAATATACATGAATCCATCTAAACTTTGCTCGATCTGGTCTTCCAGAACCCAATGTGCCTTATCTCTTAGTATCCTTGCCATTTCCCACATTAATTAAATTCGAACTTAGAGGGATTTCACAACTCTATCTAAGTCTCATGTAACTTTAAGTCTTGTATTCAAGGGATGTCCTAAAATTGTATTTTGATACAACTTGTCATAGACCATACTCGGTCTTATAGAGTAATAATCGGAACATAATTACTTAAATCATATGGACTCGAGTTGAGTAAAATAACTTAACTTCATTAATTATAACAAAGTCGTAGAAGTGTTACATCATTTAAATTTAAAACATAAACATATATACGAGATTCTAAATTTTCTTACTTACATTACTAAACAAAAGTACGAAACAATAACCTTAATCTCATAGTCTAGCTTCAAAATTTTTTCGTATCACCGCTCACTCTGCAGCGATATTTTTAGTATCTAAAAGGTGATAGGGGGTGAGATAAAATATCTCAATAAATTGTATTATGAAATCACAATATAGTACATGCAATATATAATTTTTTTTACACACAATAGAATATATATCGTATAATATTTTTAAAATAGATATACGAATTAGAAAATGAATACAAAAATCAGAAAATAGATTCACAATTACTTTGTTGAATACTTCATCACTATTTTGAAAGATCAATTAGTTATCATACATTATGCGTATGCACATATATTTATCACTGGTTTTTCATATACCCGAAAATAAAATGAAATACATGAGTGCCTTGAAACACGTATATTTATCTCATTATGTGTACGCACATATATTGAAACACTGCTACCCTCCGAATACGGAATGATTAAGGCATGCAGATCAGACTGTTTTTTTATATACCCGAATACGGAACGGTTATATATAAATACACACTTATCACTTCACCAATATACCCAAACATGGAACCATATCGAATGTTAGCATAATATAGGTGCTTCCTAAATAACTCATTTCTATGATGAATGATGCACACATATCAAAATCACATTTTAAAAATATAGAGTGAAATAACACTTATATCAAAGTAAAATTTTAACAAATACTTACTCAACAAATACGAAAGACAAATTAAACAGTTACAAATTTTTATACTGAAAATACGTAAAATACTTCAAAACTATGTAGGTTATAAACACATAATATCCACTTACATTAGGTTCTTAGCAGCCGTAATCTTCATTACGGTAGAGTTCTGGCTTTATTTATGACTTTTTCCTCTCATAAATTTAGCAAAGTTTCGAGATGATTTTTTTATCACTTTTTTGACTCAAAATATCTAATATAATACTCAAAAATTAATCTAAAATATTAAAGAAAAATCAAACTTCAAAACTTAGGAAAGGACTTACCTTTCTAACATTTTATAATCTTCTTTTGATCGTGAGTCTTCTTCCTCTTATCTTCTTCTTCCTTTGCTCTCACAAATTTAATAGAGTTTCTCCAAGTTTTTTTATCTTAAACATCAAAATATTCTAAAAAATCATACACGTTGTACTCCGTCTTCTTCATTCATCCTTTATGCTTCTCACTATTTTTTTCTCATTAGGAATGTCTCTTCTTCCCTTCTCCCATCCTGTATTTCTAGGAGTCAGGAGCCATGAGAGAAAAGTTGTCACCATTCCATCATGCCACTTTATCCAAAAGTTGTTACATTTCATTATGTCACTTCATCTAAAGGTTATCATTTATCACATGCCGTTTTATTTAAAAGGTTTTCACTTTTCACATGTCATTTCATCTAAAAGGTTATCACTTTTTACATAACACTTCATCTAAGAGTTATAATTTTATATGATATCACTTTATTTAAAAGTTATAACTTTTCACATGTCACTTAATTTAAAAGTTATCACTTTCCGTTATATCATTTTATCTACAAGTTATCACTTTTTTATTATACCACTTTATTTGAAAGGTTTTCATTTTTTTTTATATCTCTTCATGCTTATTCTAGCTCTTTCTTATTTATCTATTATTTTTTCGTTTGACTTGAAATTATATTTTTAATCTTATTTTATATTTTAAAACACATATAAAAACTAAACTAATATATCAAATATAAAAAATTAACTCGAGTGTATTTTCAAACTATCACACAAACAGTCTTTTCTTATGTAGAAATATTATATTGAGTTTTCCAAACCATTATATTTATTTCAACTAATATAATATTATAGTTACAAAATATTTATACGAATATGTCATAATTTTTTAATTTAATTAATTATTTAAATTTTAAATTTTATTAAATTAAATATTATTAATCAATAATTATTAACTTATAATACATTTAAAAAATATTAAATTTTAGATAATCGGAAGTCACCATTTAATTTATTATAAGGCTGACTGGGAAACAAATTTTTTTGTTTCCTAACGTTCTTGTAAACGTGACGGGAACAACAAAACGTTTGTCCTATACGTGATGGGAACAATTTACGATCGTATATATTTTAATGAAGATTAATTAATTAATTAATTAATTTATCGTCATACAGTTTAATGTCTTTTTCATTATCCTTGGAGATATGGATAGATGAGAAGCAGTTTTCCATGCGAAACCTCAAAGAAAAAAGAAAAGAAAAGTTGGTATTGAAATAAAAAGAAGAAGAAATTGAGAAAATCTGTATGTTGTATATAATAACATGCCTCCGTAACTTTATATTAAATTATATATATTCCACGTCATCAACATTTTTAGCAAACATAAATATTTTGTGCACAATTAGGTGAACATGTTAGATATGTTATTTATCGAATTTATTGAGTTATGTTTTATTTTTTTCATTTAATTTTTTAATTAAAAAATATGATACTAAAATTAATTATATTTATATATAAACTATCTTTTCTTCTGAATAAGATTTGAATTCTTGATATATATTCCACACGAGAACACCAATAACATTATTATACATAACCCATTTATTTATTTAATTATCTTATTATTAACATTTTATTAAAGCATAAAATATGGTTAATTCTTATATGTCATTTATATTTAGCAACTCATTAGTGCTCCATAATCATTAATCATATCTTGTTTAACTAATTGTTTGAAAAGTTTTTATATGGACGCACATGTGTATGTGTGTGAAATTTGCATCATATTTTTTGTGAGAAAATAACTTTGAATTAACAAATTATAGTAGCTATTTAGATATTATTGTAATTTATCTAACATTTTATTATGTATAATAAAAAGTATTTATTATTTTATAATCCTAAATTATTAATTATTTTCAACTATTTTAATTGTCAAATTGTAATTTTTAAAATATATTTTAAAAGTATAAATAGACTTAAATATTATAAAATAAATTTAATATCGTAAGTCAAATATAGAATATAATTTTTCTTTACAAAAAGCGTGATTATTACAAAATAGATTAAATGTATGTTCAAAAATAATATAATGCATGTTAATATATTTTTTTAGTGTGAACACTAATTTATCACTAATTATCAGGATATCTTAAACAATTACGAATTCAGGGATCTCGAATGATGATATGCTATTATGCTAAACGCATAATGAGCCATATTGCAACGGATAACAAACAGTAATATCCTTACGCACAAAAAATAATATATAAATATTGAAATTATGAACGAATAAAAATAAAGTAATTATATCTTATAATCCTTGTATTAAAATTTCAATTAAATATTTGACTGAAAGAGAGAGTTTAGCTGCTCATATTGAGCATGATACACTATAATGTTTAATTAAAATCGATCGAATAAATTACATAAAAGATAATTGGGGAAGATGAAATCTGCTACTACATTTTACTTTCCGCCTTCAATCTTTTTTTCTTCTTCTATTTAACAAGTCAAGTTATGGGCAGCTAGGTTTTTTTTTTTTTTTCTTCCTTTGATCTTGGTCTCCTTCCATATTTAAAATACTCATTTTTATTTTTCTTCTATGTTTTCTCTTTTTTTATTTCATTTTGACAAATTCTGAAAAATCTATATCTGATCATGCGCTTAGGGTGTAAACCTTACCCAAGGCTTGTCTGTGCACAATCTGATGTCAGCTGTTGTTTATGGGTATAAACCTTGCTCAAAGCTTAGTCACGTACTTGCTACTGAAATTTGTTTTGCTATTATGTTTTTCTGATTTTGAATTTTATCTTTATACCTGTATCAAACTAATAAAAATAACACAAATTAGATATTAAGTGATTTAATATATATTCAATCTAAACAATAAAAGTGACATTTATGCACACTATTGATTAATCATTATAAAATAATTATTTTAATAAAAAACATAATAAACTTACCAATAATTAACTCAATTTAATTACTACAATTCTATTAACACAATAATGAATTAAGATATTATTTAAATTGAATCAAGTATTATGTTCTGATCACTAATAATTCATAATATATAAATAAAGTGTTAAATTATACGTACTTAATAATATTCAAATTTGTAATTTTAAATAAAATATAATAATTTTAATTATTAAATTACCATATTATTCATAAAAATAAATAATAATTAGAATATATATATATATATTATATTTAGTATTTTGATAGTATTATTATTATTATAATGTGCTCAAATCTAATGCCTGGTAGAGAAAATCCAAGTAGCCCAACACCGTACTAGGATTAGGTCACGAGATAGATACATTGAAGTATGCATTATTATTTAGTTGATAATAATAAAATAAGTAAAATACTCAAATCCACTTTCATTAATTAATAATTTTGAATTTTTTTCTTGAATAATTATAAGCATGTATTAATGAATTATATATGTAATATATCCACGTTGCACCTATCTACTGCTTTTAACCATTTTTTAGTGCTCAAATAATTGACCAACGTAAGTTCGTACGTATGCACATATATATGTAACTTTTTTTTTAAAGTGCATGAAAATTAAATATTGTAAAGGGATTATTTTTCAATACGTAATTTATGATTACTTTTTAATAATTTAAAACTGAGTTCTGGTTTTATTTAATTTTTAAAAATTTATAATTTTTGTAGTTAAATACAAATTTTGGTACGAATATGGCATAGAGAAGTGAAAAAAAGGACCTCCAAGGGTAATCTCGTAATTTAACGGGAATCCCCGACAGCTTGCGCGCGAATGTTCCCTTCTCTTTGCGTCTCAGCTCAAAAAGAAAATAAAAAATAGAAAATAAAAATAATTTTTCTTTGAAAATCAGAAAATGAATCTTTGAAAGCAAGTAATAAATTTAATTTTTAATAAAAAAGGTAATAAATTTAATATTAAACGAAAATAAAAAATTAAGTAATTAAATTTCTCAATTACTTCCCATCATCATCGGCACACTGTCCGTACTGTAGCACAGATTAATTTATGTTCACTTAAAAAAATAATAAAAAGCCCTAACTACCACTCTTCTGTCTCTCCAGTCTCACTAAAATGCAGTAATAGCTCACTGTCCTTTCCATCTCTCACTCACTCTCTCTCTCTCTCGTAAGCTGGATGTGTTCGCTAGATCTCTCATAAAATCAACAATTTCTCCTCCTATTTCTCTCTGCAACTTTCTGCTAATCAGTTCTGATTACCATATTAAAATGTAATTATTTTATCGGATGATGATTATGCTTTTGCTCCGTTTAGTTTGATCGTGTCGCTAAAGCTTCTTTTGATTCGATACGTTTCGTGGACCAGTGTAAGTGAAGGTACTGTTAGCTTTTTGTTTATTTTAATGGCGATAGGATCTTCTTTAGTTGCTGAAATGTGAATGGAGATTGGAGAATACGTTTTTTTTTTAATTTTATTTTTTTGCCATCATTATTCTTTGCTTGAACGCTGATTGTTTAAGGAAAAGTGATGGTCTCCTTTAAAAGAAAACGGTTGATGTTATGCAGATTCACGTGGTTTCCTTGATCTGAATGTGAAAAAATAGGAGCTGCAAAGGATTGGGATCCGGCTTTTGCTGCTCCTCTCTCTCTCTCTCTCTGTCTGTCTCTGTCTCTCTCTCTCTCTCTATCTCTCTCTCTCACTCACTCTGCGGTAAATCTTCTTGATTTATTTTTTCCTCTTTTGGCTGTCTCTATCAATCGGTGTTTGTTAACTGCATAAGTTTCATTAGTAATAACTTTGATGTTCATGGCTGTGGCTTATACATGTTTGGTGTTCTTGATAGATAGTTATGTGTATTGTATTTAGAGGTAGCAATCATGTTCAGAAGCTGAATTTAGTTTTTCTTTCTTTTGTCGAGTCGTGATTTTTCTTTTTTTGCTCTTATTCTTTGAAGGAGGCATGTAGAGTTCTTCTAGCGGGCGGCGGCCTATTGGAGTTTCCCTTTATTCTGTTTGGTACGCGTAAAGATTGGGGGAAATAGTCGACATTCTTACTAATATTTAGTTTTCCATTTTATTTTCTTTTTCAAAGTTTAAACTCTGCGGGAGAATGACTATGCACCTTAAGATACTTCTTAACAACTTCTCCTAGTTATATGATTTAGCTGAGTAGAGAGGATTTTGCGGGGCAGATTCTAACATAATTATCAATTATGTCTCTCCGTTTCCAGGAACCTCTACCTAAAGTAAAATTTAAATAAAATAATCATTTTTTTGGTTAAAACAATAGTATAAGTTTAATGTACTATTTTCTGTTGAAGAGTAATATTTAGATAATTTTTTGTTATCTTCTTTCTGGTTTTGCCATGTCGTCACTTTTTTAGTTGATTGTATTTACTGATTATCATTATGATGCAACAGATAGTCTCTGCCTGCTGAATTGACACCTGATTGGAGAAAATGAGGGTGTTGGAGCTTGGGTGTACAACTCTAATTTTGTTGGCTCTCTTTATCATTGGGAGAGCTGAGGTTTACATAGTTACAATGGAAGGAGAGCCAATTATAAGTTACAAAGGCGGTGAGAATGGTTTTGAAGCTACTGCTGTGGAATCTGATGAGAAGATTGATACAACAAGGTATTCTTGAAATACAACAAGTTTTTCCTGGGAATTTCTGTTTTCTTATTGAAATACACATCGATTTCAGTCTTTAAAATTACTATTTACTGTCAGCTCAATGCTTGCCTCTCACTATGCCTTATTCGTTGAAACTTTGCCTTATTTTTTTTGGTCAAAACCAGCTTTAAGCTAGTTTGACCAAGAAAAAAAGCCAAGACATGCCTGGATTGACATAAGCCATTTGTTTATTGCTTCTCTGAAAACCCTCTACAAAGCCCAGGACATGCCTAGATTGACATGAACTAACACCAGAGGTTAAATTTTTGTGTTATTCTCCTGTGTTTATTTTGCTTTCTCACTATGATTCATGTTGTCTTAATCATCAGTTGGTTAGAAATCCATAGAATACTGTACTGCTCGACCATTAGACACTTGTTCATCCAATTGAATATATACTTTTTTCGAGAGAAATATACTGTAACTTCCTAATTATTTGTGCAGCATATAACATGTTAAGAAATAATGCTACGTAACGTCATGATCATATTTTGGGATAGAAATCTCATTTTAGGATTTTTCAATTATATTTTAAGTAGTCCCTAGAAGAAGTTTCAGGCATAGTGCCAATGGCACTATATATTTATAGCGGTAAGGTATTTGCTGTGGTGGTGTCCTGTATGTAATATTCTGGCTCACATTCATAACTCTCTCTCTGATCACCTTGACTCTTTAAAAAATTGATATATCATTATTCCTTCTTTCAGTGAACTGGTCACATCCTATGCTCGTCACCTTGAGAACAGACATGACATGCTTCTTGGCATGCTCTTAGAGCGCGGAACTTACAAGAAACTCTACAGCTATAAACATCTAGTAAATGGCTTTGCAGTTCATATGTCCCCTGAACAGGTGAATCTTTTGAATTCACTCTTTATTGATTTCTTTTTCGAAAGTTTGATCGGTTTTGACAGTTAGCCCTCTTTCATTCTCATTTCTTTACATTATTCCAAAATACTACTAGGCAGAAACCCTAAGACGTGGTCCAGGTGTGAAATCTGTGGAGAGAGACTGGAAGGTGAGGAGGCTCACAACACATACCCCACAGTTTTTGGGGCTTCCAACTGGTGTATGGCCAACAGGTGGTGGTTTTGACAGGGCAGGAGAGAACATTGTAATTGGCTTTGTGGACTCAGGCATTTATCCACATCATCCAAGCTTTGCAACTCATAATACTGAACCATATGGGCCTGTTCCAAGATACAGAGGAAAATGTGAAGTTGATCCTGATAGTAAGAGGAGCTTCTGTAATGGAAAGATAATTGGAGCCCAACATTTTGCTGAAGCTGCAAAAGCAGCCGGCGCATTCAATCCTTCTATTGATTTTGCTTCACCCCTGGATGGTGATGGACACGGAAGGTTTGCTTGGATATTGATCACTTTCAACTCAAAGTTTATGCTGTCATTTTTTTCATTAATGTTTAATTTATGTTATTCCACCTTAACAAGAGAGATTATAATCTTGGAGATGCATAAATAACTTCCTTTCTTTTCAGTTGTTGGCAGACAAAAATATAGATAATGGTTGAGAATCCAAATACTGAGCGTGCATTCATGGGCAGGCATTCTGAACCAAATATTTTAGTTTTACCTAATAATACCGAATAAGTTAATCATGATCATAAATCACATTGAGTTTCCTAGAACTATTATTCTAATGCAATATTGGCAGATTTAAGATATTTATCTTGATAATTTTTGTTACAAATGTGTGCAATCTAGAAGAATTTATTGAACTTGCATTCAGAGATCTTGCAATATAGAAAACTTTTATATGATATTTTCTGACAGTAAAATGTTACATATGCTTTTTACCTTTTCTACTGTCCGCTGGATGTCAAGAAGTTAGTAATCCTTGAAATAAAACTTAATAGTATTTCGCTTCAAAAGAATTGATGGATTGGAAAAAATCTACTAATATTAACATTATGACGGTGCTGGCCCGTCATTCGTCAGTCTAATCTTTCTTAGAGAGAGTCCATGACAATAAGATTTTTCAGCTCATAAGTTTCTTTATTTGATTAGTGTCTTTTTGCAATTTATAGATCTTTTATTCAAGTTCCCAGCAGTGATATTATTGTTCATTGCGATGGAAGAATGTCTTGAAATTATGTGTTCATACCCAATCACAATTTCAATTCATACTGACATGACAGATTAATATTTGTGATTGTAATATAATGGTAATTGTATCACATTCTTATTTTTTATAAGAGGACCATTTTGAGTCATTAAAATCATATCAAGCAACTAGTTGATTTGAAGGTTTAAGTGGATTGGAATGTGCCTAAGATGCACTTGACGTAATAAATGAGAGGTAGAAGGTACCGTGCTACTTCTGTTACTCTAATCCTGAAGAATGCTTCTCAATGTATCTGTATAATAATAGGCTTTAAATCAAAGAATACGACATACTGAATGCCTTGTCCTCATCTTATTTTCTCCTAGAAGTATCTGATATCTTTTTCTTTTTTCTTTTAATTAAATTCTTGGATACCAGTCACACAGCAGCTATTGCAGCTGGAAATAATGGTATTCCTGTGAGAATGCATGGCTATGAATTTGGGAAAGCAAGTGGAATGGCTCCCCGTGCCAGGTGGGTATTAATAAACATTTCCATAGTTAATCGAACTGGAAATATTCATATTAATTTATTGGATACATGAAAACTGAGAGAATTTCTTTCAGGATTGCGGTGTACAAGGCTCTGTACAGGCTTTTTGGGGGTTTTGTTGCAGATGTGGTAGCTGCAATTGATCAGGTAAGTTCGTAGTTGTTGACAGCATCTAAGAAATTGGGAGAGGCTTCTAGAATTGTATTTTGATGTTATTCCTTCTTCAAGGATTCATGAAGTATTAGGCTGAGTACCTTCCTTTCACAAATTCAAAGACCATTTTCCTATTGTGTTTTTTGTTTGGAGGGAAAAGATAATATAAGCTTATATTTCTGCTTCTTCTTGTTGACAACTAAGCAATTGTCTAGTATTTAATTAAACTTTATGTTTAGCTCAAAAGTTTTTTCTAATGAACTAAGCATCTTTGGAGAAAAGACAATATAATAGCGGTTTTCATTCATTTGTGATAAACAATCTTCCTTACCAACTTCTTTAATGAGAGTCCTTGCTTCATTGTCTGTAAATACTGTGTTTTCTGCAATTAATATGATATAAACAGATGGCTTCATGTCAACCAAGTAGACACTCCTTTTTTAAGCATTTGTTTTTATCTATATTTCAATTGAATGCTTTTAACTCAAAGAACTTTTCTGAGCAGGCTGTTCATGATGGGGTGGATATACTCAGCCTCTCAGTTGGGCCAAACAGTCCTCCAGCAACCACTAAGACCACATTTTTGAATCCATTTGATGCTACACTTCTCGCAGCTGTAAAAGCGGGTATTTTTGTTGCTCAGGCAGCTGGAAATGGAGGTCCTTTTCCAAAAACCTTGGTTTCTTACAGCCCATGGATAGCAACTGTAGCAGCAGCAGTCGATGACCGTAGATACAAGAACCATCTGACACTTGGGAATGGAAAATTATTACCTGGGATTGGATTGTCGCGTAAGTGTTAGCAACAATAGTAATTTTCTTCCAATGTTTTGGCTTCTGGGAAGAGAGACAAAGCATCGTGTAGAGCGTAGAATCGCATCAAACAAGAACTAGATTTTGAAATTCGATTGAGAAGATAAATCTTGGTAATCTGTTGAAAATTGTATAAGATCAAAACAACAAAAACTGTGGAGCATACATGGGGAAGGGAAAAAGATAACATGATCCAATAAAGTAACCCATATATTATTTCAAAAAAAAAAAAGGTAACCCATCCAATAGTATTTAACATTCAGAAAACTGCCAAATAAAATGCGTTCCAAGCTAAAATATTGCAAGTATCACCTCTTGCTGATGAAATTGCTCTTCAAACTTTCTTATAAGCGATTACGTTGTCTTTTCGTCCTCATTATGCCTTACAGATCAAGTAGTTATTTACCAATTCCCATGCATATGCTTTTTTCTGGTCATTTGGGTTCATTGTGATGCTCAAGCTTGTTTCTACGAATAATTTATAAAATCTCAAGGATCTTGTTTATATTGCCTAGTGCTTCAATGCCTGCAGTTAATCATTTAGTTTCTTTAATCATATTCTGAAACTGAAAATAATCTTATGTTCTTCTCCAGCTTCTACTCACCTGAATGAAACATTCACTATGGTTGCTGCAAATGATGTGCTTCTGGATTCTTCAGTAATGAAGTATAGTCCCTCAGACTGCCAGAGACCAGAAGTATTTGATAAGAAGTTGGTTGAGGGAAAGATTCTTCTTTGTGGCTATTCTTTCAATTTTGTTGTTGGTACTGCATCAATCAAGAAAGTCTGGGAGACAGCCAAGAGTGTTGGTGCAGTTGGCTTTGTTCTTGCTGTGGAAAATGTTTCTCCAGGAACAAAATTTGATCCTGTTCCTGTTGGTATTCCTGGAATCCTTATCACTGATGTCACTAAATCACAGGTATATCGCTACCACATCATGACTTGCATCTGATAGATAATGCAAATGGGAAATCTTCGGTTTACAAGTTCGGTAAAATAAGCAGAAAAAGCAATTTTGACTAGTATTTTTGGGAAAGCTCCTTGAAGTCATGTTCCCTTTTATCCTCTTGATTCTTTTACAAGTTGATTGCCATCTATCATGGCTCTGAAGTATATAGTCTGAAATTTGTGGCCAAATATGCTCGTCAAATCTTACCATGCGACAATATCGTTGCTATGTATTCTGACTATTGCTTTACTCTTGCGAGGAGATCAGATTGAATACTATTCTAAGCTTGTCACATGTGAGAAAGAGAAGTAATCCAGTAAAGAAAGGAAGGAGGGAAAGAGTAATGAGGACGAAAAGACAATGTGACTTCCTCATTCCTCAAACTTTACATTGTGAAATAATGAAGTGTAAGAAAAGGAAAGGAGGGAAATAAGGCAAAAGAGGAGACTAGCACAGAAAACAGTATTAATATTCCCTTAATTTTTCTTTTGCAATAAGATATTTTAGTGCTTAACTGAGCTTGTGCGGATAATCTGTTTTTTGTGATTCTTTAAGGAGCCATTGTCATTATTATTTTATATTTTCCTTATTCATTCCCAATATAGTCTTTCTCTATTTCTACCATTTCTTGCACTCAATTTTGATAGTTTCTGATCTTGTTTGTTGCCTTCTTATTTAGGATTTAATAGAATATTATAACATCTCTACGTCAAGGGATTGGACTGGACGGGTGAAGAGCTTCAAAGCTATAGGTAGCATTGGAGATGGTTTGATGCCCATACTGCATAAATCAGCACCACAGGTGGCGATATTCTCTGCTCGAGGGCCCAACACTAAAGATTTCAGCTTTCAAGATGCAGATCTTCTTAAACCTGACATACTGGCTCCTGGTGCCTTAATTTGGGCAGCTTGGTCTCCAAATGGAACAGATGAGCCTAATTATATTGGTAAAAATGTGTCCAGTTATCTAGTTACATTTCTTGTCTACTTAGACACGAAGCTTAGGACGTAAATAGCATATAATTTTGCAGAGAAAAGAAGGAAAATAGTGATTTGCTTGGAAACACAGACCATTTACATCTTAAATGATTATTTGTTTTGAGCAGGGGAAGGATTTGCCATGATATCTGGAACTAGCATGGCTGCACCACATATAGCAGGAATAGCTGCTCTAGTGAAGCAGAAGCACCCTCGTTGGAGTCCTGCTGCTATAAAATCAGCTTTGATGACGACATCAACAACGCTGGACAGGGCAGGAAGGCCCCTTCAAGCACAGCAATATTCTGAAACAGAGGCAATGAAGCTGGTTACAGCTACACCTTTTGATTATGGAAGTGGTCATGTCAATCCAAGGGCTGCATTGGATCCGGGACTCATTTTTGATGCAGGTATATCTGCTTCTCCATTATAATTATATTCTCTTTGATTTGTTTATCGGAAACTGGATATAGTTTGGACCTAGTCTTGCTAACAGATTTGCTCAAAACCTGAGAAATCAAGCATGCAGTCTGAGGAATTCTTTGGACAGATCCCCAATGACCTAAGGATAAAATGTTTTTGTCTATATTATCTGAATACATTTCCAAAACAAACATGATAAGTACAGCAGATCAGCATTTAATTACAGATCTTTTAGAAGGAATCAGAACCACAGTCAAAATGTTTGGAAAATAAATTGAATTTAAGGCAGTTGTATTCTTAAATTATTAATTTCTTACTTGAACCCTAAAAGAAATGGTAAAATGTTAGTTAAATTGTTAACTGTTTGTTTACTAAACAATTATGATTCTTTTTCTATCCATGGTTCCTACTGATATATTGCATGAAACCGAAGTTTCTGGTTCAATGAAAATCTCAATTTGCTCCTTTTAACTTCCCTGCCAATTCTTGTTATTATAGGCTATGAGGATTACCTGGGATTTTTGTGCACAACACCCGGGATCGATGTCCATGAAATTCGGAACTACACAAACTCACCTTGCAACTACACCATGGGCCATCCTTCAAATTTCAATACCCCATCAATCACAATCTCCCACCTAGTGGGAACTCAATCAGTCACTCGTACAGTAACTAATATTGCCGAGGAAGAAACATATGTGATGACAGCTAGAATGGACCCATCCATTGCCATTGAAGTGAATCCTCCGGCAATGACTCTTAGACCGGGTGCATCACGAAAATTCTCTGTGACTCTCACTGTTAGATCAGTTGCTGGAACCTACAAGTTTGGGCAAGTGTTAATGAAAGGTAGCCGCGGACACAAAGTTAGGGTTCCAGTGGTAGCTTTGGCGCACTGGCGATAGTTTGATATCTACATTAAGGTTTTTATGGTTGTATTATTCTTTCTGATATATGGTAATAAGATAGAGATGTAGAGATGTATTGTCTAAAATATGCATGTGGAATAGATGTAAAGATAACTGGTATAAGGGGGGGGAAACTCCCTTGTTTTTTATGAAGTTTTGCTAATTTTTGCTAGTAATTTGATTTCTTATTACCATCTAAGTCTAAATCCCCTTGCCTATATAATTGGATTTCACATATAAAAATAAAGTTAATTTTACTGAATTAAAAATTAAAAATTACTACTCTTAAAAACTCAAACTGGTAATAAAAGTTTCCAAAACAAGTATCGGCACAAACTTCTTTTTTGTTAAAACAGTTTATAAATATTACTGGATAATTATCTGTATATCTTTTTTAGTTGTTTTATAAAATTTTCGACTAATGAAACCATTTCTTTATGTAATATAAACACTATTTTATGTACTATTTGATTAATTATTTACGTAGGATTTATAAATTGAAAAATTTCAGTTACAAAATAAATTTATCCTCATAGCCTATGGGCAGGTGGAGATTATAAACTCTGAAAACAAAGAAAGCCTCCGTAGCGTAAAACTAACTCCCAACACTCTCCCTTTCATTCACTTTCCCACCCGACTCGACACAACCTTTTCGCACATAGAAGGGAAGCTAGATACAAGTAAGCCTGCGAATAACAACGCACCTTTGATTCAATTAATTAGTGGTTGCTGTAGCAGATTCTAACCGAGTCTTCAATTGGTAGCATGTTTCTGCTTTGATCATATGTTGCTGCTTTGATCATATGTTGCAATCTTGGAGAGAATATCAGTGTGTTCTAGGGTGAGGTGTTTGATAAAATGCTCCAAAGAAAGGCCTATTTTAGTGTAGCTTCTTTCCTTAATATTTGAGGTTTATCGGCAGCCGAGTTTTTGTGGCTGCATTTTGCATTATGAACATGATCTGTATTATCCTAATGCAAAGGAATTATTGTTTGCATCCTAGGTCTTGGGCATGAAGAGCTAAAGTAGGTTTTGGAATGTTTTGTTCACCGTTTTCAATTTGTAGCAACCAATTATTGCTTCTGATAATTTTTCCTATGAACACGGGTTGCAGATAGCTACAAGGTTTGGACAATTTCTGTAGCACATGGAAGAGTCATCATTTCTTGATAGAATGCTCAGCCATCTTCGGGCATCATGCAAGTAGGAGTTTATTTTTTAAAATTCCACCCGTTCCATAGAGTTTCATTTTAACTACTGAGCTTGTTTTCTTTTGATGTTTTTCTTCACCATAAATGTACTGTAATTGGTGAATGTACGTTGCAGTGTAGGTTATTTCCATTTTACTTCCTGTCTAGGAAATATTTTGTGCTAGCAAGTATCTGTTGCTTTTAGATTAATTCCTTTTGTATTTATAAGCTTGAAACCTGTCTGCCAGTTGTTTGCTGGGGTCACTGTGAACTTACCATTGTTTTTTGTGAATTATTTTGTACTCTATACGGTGTGGAGTGATAAAGATACCCATTGATTGATCTGTTAAATAATTTTGCTAGACACAAAATTTGAGAAATAACTGTACTCAGCGATCATACAGAGTATGATGTGTGAACCTAAATTAGGGACAGAAAGAGTTAGTGTCACAGTGGAAATCAGCTGTTTGAGTAGCGTGGAATCTCCTTTGAAATCATTCCTTTTTTCTGATGGAATACTTGTTTGCTTGCCTTCAAAAGACAGTTTAACCTCATTTCTTGCACGTATTACTTATTAAACCAAGGTACTATACTGGTTATCCAAAAGATCTTGGGCCATCGCGGATTATTCACTTTACATCAGAGCGTGAATTTGTCCAGCTCCTTCATGAAGGTCGGCCTGTAGTTGTTGCATTCACCATCAGGTAACTTGGAAGTGGATGCCTTTGTCCTCCCTCTAACTTTTATTTCTTCAATTATGAACTGAACTCCACAGATCTGACCACCATTTATTTTAATAATGTAGGAGTAACTATACAAAACATCTTGATAAGGTACTTGAGGAAGCTGCTGCAGAGTTCTATCCGAGTATAAAATTTATGCGTGTGAGTAATTTCTGGTAAATGGAGGTTTGACTTGATATATTTTGCCAAAATTTA
The DNA here is from genome assembly GCF_000150535.2 of Carica papaya. The sequence goes on from NW_019014597.1 coordinate 359,719, forward strand.
TTGTTGTAAATCACCTGTAGATATTTGTCAGTTGTTTCTTTCTTCATGGTTTTTGTTCTTTAATGAATTTGTTTTTGGGAATTTCACCGGAAAAAGCATGTTCATATTGTTTTCTTTCATATAAGCTTCTTAAAAAGAAGGCCCAATTGCAGAAACAGAAAAAGAAAATTCAATTTTTCATCCAAAACCAAAAAGCATGAAGCTACAGTACAAAGTATTAAGCTTCCTGCTTTGCATCCTTGTGATATGAAGATGCACTCACGTACCAAAGGAATGTGTGCCACATACAAAAGCAACTCAAAGGAAAGAAATCTACAAGGTCCACCAAGTTCTGCTTCCTTGTTGAGATGTGCACTAAAAACCAAGAATAAAGGGTATACAACCAAAATTTTCTAACTATATGAAAAGAGTTTTCCACCTCACAGAAACCCGCATGTTCCCTAGCCTACCTTGCAGATCAAAAGATTGTGAGAGAGATAAGAGCTCTAGCTTTTGAGCTCTTACCTTGTCTAAAACAGACCCCTGTCCTGAACTGAGGGCATCAGAGAAGCAAGTAACCAGCAATTGCAGCATTTTTCCTTTAAATAGTTATACTCTTTTTTTTTAATGTTTAATGATTTTGAAAAGTGAAAACAATCTGCACAAATACTAACCAAATATATTTGTTTATTTCGAAATAACAAAGTGAACAGAATAGAAGTCGCTAAATGCCACCTATTGATTTTGCATAATGTAGTCTACCCCTGAAATCTGAAAGCAACTTATGATATTAGTTCAAACTCTTCTGGATAGTTTTGTTATCTCCTTAAGGCCTCTGTTGCTTATTCTCACCCTAATTAATAAAAGTATTTTGCCTCTTGCTTGGTCCTTGTTTTCAGGTTGAGTGCCCAAAATATCCTGGGTTCTGTATAACGCGGCAGAAGAAGGAATACCCTTTCATTGAAATTTTTCATAGTCCGGAACAAGTATTCCTTCATTCTTGTTTTTTTTTCTTTTCTGTAATATATTTTGCTTAATATCAGTTACTATCTCTTAGCTTCTATCATCTCCTATTTGAACTAGATCATCTGTTTGTGGTTTATTAGGAAGTTTATAATGTCACGTATGGGAAGGATAGCAGGTTGGATTTGAGGCAGGGAATAACTTTCAGATCCCCACCTCTGCAAGCTCCCTTGTTCTTGATACCTGGCGAGGATTTTTTCCTGCTGTGCATTCCTGCAGTTTGTCTGCAGATTTTTTTAAAAATTTTTTCTAATGTTAATCAAATCAAGTTATAACTACACAAATTTTTCATATAATCATAAATTCCAAAAGATCATTCCAAAAAATCATAAATTCAACATATTCAATACAAATTGGAAAAAGAAAATCTCAACTATTGATAAGAAAGGTAATTTATTTATTGTTGTTACTAACACAATATAAATATTATACATAAAGCATAAAATATATTATTATACATGTGAAGTGGGTAAGTGGGAAAGGGAACCCCTTTCTCTGTTCCCGTCCTTGATTTGCATGAGACTTGTTTGTCCCCATCTACTTCAGTCTCAAATAGGGCATTGATCTTGATATTATTGGGGATTTTCCACTAATCCCACTCGGGTATGGGTAAAATTGACATTCCCAGTTACTTGTTGAAAGTTATGTGACCATAGTCAAACAGGGATTTCACTCTTTTATGTAGCTGAAGTTTGCCTCCAAGATTTTCCATGACTGAACCAGGAAACTCTGCTGCTAAGCAATAACTTGATGTTGATAAACTTAGTTAGTTGGATTATCAGTTGGAGTTCACAGGATGCTTTTCCTGTAACTATGGAAGCTATAGACCAAAAAATTATAAATTCCAAATTCTTGCTTGAGGAAACAAACAGAGGAAAAAGGGATGTTTGAAGTCCTCTTCAGTATCAAAATAAATTGGGTGGTAGGATTGACTTATGAGTTCTAACTACTTAAATCCTCGTCTCATGGAAAGCTTTGATAGTATAAGGGCACTGCATGGCTTTGGTTAAAGATGTAGTTTTGTTTGGGGATAACTAAAAAATGCAGTTTCTTACGAGGGCGGTTGTGGCGCCTGTGTGACACATGTTGGTTCCGGGATTTTAGTTTGTCTCTATTTTCTATAGCCATAGACAATGCCATGTTAGTAAAGCTCTTCTATTTGTCAAGGGTAGCACTAAAAATTCTTTCTTTTGCAGGCAGCCAGCCAAGGAAGGGTTGCTGATCCAAATATTACAAGATATTCTGTAAAAGTTTTACCAGTGAGTCTTTATTTTCCTATTTGTCATTCTAATAGTAAAATTCATAAACTAAGTAATAGTGTTCTTCTAACCCAAGAGGGCTATTCCTGTACTCTCTATAGGGTGTTTTTGTATGAAATACTAAAAAGCTTTCAAATGCATTAGCTGCAGCTATAGGCAGCCAGCCTCCACTAAATTAATTCCACCATTCATTTATATGATATCTCTCTATCTTTTCCTGAACTTGATGATTCAGAAGATTATGTGGATGATAATGCATTAGGATCATATAAGTATGCTCTCATAACTAATCTATGAAATCTTGATATTTTAACCCGTAAAAAAGAAGCAAAAACACGACTGATATACATACACCTTTTATTTTTACCCCCTGTGGGATTGTAAACTGACTAGTTTTTTCTTTCTCTATCTCCCATGTATCTCTGTTTGCCAGTTCAATTATGACCTAAGTGCCTATGGATTCAGAGAATTCTTCAAGCGCTATGGAATAAGATCATCAGATCCCAGATAAAGAGCAGATGTTCACTGTAAGTTTATTATCTCCTCCTGGGTTATTGTCGCTACAGCAGAATTTTTTTCCATGTAGACATTTACTTGGTGGCCATGTGAACCACTTGTAAACTGGTTAATTACAAACGTATTTTGTTAAATTGTCAGGTTCTCTAATAGTAAATGTTGGGTATTTTATTTGTGTAATATAAATATCATGAATTTGGAGGACACTTGTTTGAAAATTAAGGATCCGGGAGGCTTATGAATTTAAAATTGATGGTCAGTAAAATAGTCAATAATATTTAAAGCTTTATAGCTGTTGGAATGAAATGTTTTTCTTTCATTGTAATCAAGAGTTGTGTATCTTCCTTAGTTAATTTTTCTAATAATTATTCCGCTGCCAATAAAGAAGTTAAAGAATTTGTCTAATTGGAAATGCAGGAGAAATTCTTTTGCTGAGGTTTTTTTTATTTTTTATTTTTTATTTTTTATTTTTTATTTTTTAACAAGCAAACTTTCTTTCAACTAGTGAAAAGAAAAACTTTATCTACATTTGGAATTTTTGTGTGTGTGTGTGTGTGTTTTTTTTTTTTTTTTAATTTTCAAGGAGAGAATTATATTTAATTAGGTGAAATTTACTTGTAATTTTGGGTTTGATTTTATGGATATTATAATTAAATTCTCTTAGCGTTCAAAATATTTTTTGGGTCAACTTTTGTGCATTAAAACTAAGTTTTTATGGTTTGACTAAAAATATGTAACTTATATAGGAAGTAGGAGATCTATGAGATAAGCTTCGCTGCATTTTTTGGATCCTAGACTTGAGTTATAAGTTGATATTAGATTAGAACCGGCTAAGGAGGTGTTAATTTAAAATTCTCAAAATTTTATGTTTATATATATATATATATATATATATTCCTTTTGAAAATGACTGTTTTTTTTTAATTAAAAAGTTTTAATTTGATTTTCAAAATGTACAAGATACATATTATTCTCCTAATGAAGGTTTGCATTCAATTACCGATATTTATATTACCACAATATTATTTATATTTTTTAAAAATATTTTGGATACTATATATCTTTATATTATTTAACTTTAAAAATAAATAAATAGTTAATTTTTAAATTCTCTAGATTCTTAATAATAATAATTTTTGTCATTTAATTTCATTAAACATTTTTCAAAATTATCTATTTTATATCTACGATGGTATATGATGAGAAAAAATGAACATCTAGAGTTACAAAATAACCATAAATACGTATGTAATAAAAAATTATAATTATGCCTCAAATTCTTTGTATTACACATCTAACAAATCATATAATACCACTAAAATGTGGAGTTCTATATTGGACAAAATTTTAGGATTTAGATCCAAGACTTTAAAACTTTGAACTTAAATTATTGGTATTTGTGATTTGAACTTTTTATATATAGCTTAGGAATTATATATGTAAATATTAATGTAGAATTGGAATATAAGTATAATGAAATATAATATTTATTTGAATTTGAATTGTATAAGGAAAAGGGATTCTACAGATGAGATTTGATTGCTTATTTTGGATTAGTTGGATTTCCAAAGGATAAGAAGTCTTTTAGTATAACTCAAATTTGGCGACTATAATTAATTTCTAAGATTCTTAACTACAAAAAGTATTACAAAAACTAATATTGGGAGATTTTTTTTCAATTATTGGATTAGATTACAAAGTGAACTTCTTTTTTCTCAATACACAACAGATCCTAGATTCTCTAACAATAATACATTATTTAGGTAAAATTTAAGAAAATCAATGTATAATACCTTTACTCCATTGAAGAAGATATTCGTTGTTGTGCCTTGATGTCCAAGTTGAATATTTACAAAACAAAGATAAAAAACACGCAGAAAACTAGAGCTTCTGGCGTTTACGTGAGAGAAAGAAGTCTGGAGAAGAAGAAAACCCAATTAAGGGTTTTCTGGTGGAGAAGAAGAGGTATCTATACCTCATTTTCTGGTGTAGCAGTAGCCAAGACACACTGTTTAATGAAACATTGCGTTTTGGTTCCCATATGGAAGTAGCCTGACAGAACATGGGCTGCACGCAGCTCATTCTAACAAGCCTTTTAACATCCCCCTCAAGATGGAGAATAGATGTTTTCTGCTCCTATCTTGATCATATGTTCTTTGAAAAGCCAGCTAGACAAAGCATTTGTAAAAATGTCTGTTAGCTGTCGTTTACTGTTCACATGTCTCGTTATAATACTCTATTCCTGTACCTTATCTTTAACAAGGTGGCAATATATTTCAATATGTTTAGTTCTCTCATGGAATATAAGGTTAGTAGCTATATGTATGACAACTTGATTATCATAATACAAATCTATTGCTCCTAAGGTACTTACCTTAAGGTCATTGAGTATATACTTGATCCACGTTAACTCACAACATATACTAACTATAGTTCTATACTCTGCATCTGCAGAAGATCTAGTAATTGTTTGTTGTTTCTTAGACTTTCAAGATACTAGCAAGTTCCCCAACAAAACACAGCATCTTGTAGCAGATTTTCTTGTGTCTGGATATCCCGCCTAGTCACTGTCAATGTAAGCCTTTAGTTTCAATTTAAATGTGCTTGAGTGAAATGGACCCTGGCTTGGAATGCCTTTGACATACTTCAGAATCTTATATGCAGCCTTTAGATGGCAGTCTCTAGGACTTTCCATAAATTGGCTGAGCATTTGAATAGAGTACGCAAGGTCTAACCTAGTCAATATAAGGTACATTAATCTACCATCAACCTTCTATGCATTCTTGGATATGGGATTGGCTCTGTTTCATCCCTTGAAAGTTTAATATTTTGGTCTAAGGGAAGTGATGAACTTTTGCTCCCTAGAACTCCTGCATCCTTTAAAAGGTCTAAGGCATACTTCCTCTGACATACGTGAACTCCTCTATTTGACCTAACAACTTCAATTCCAAGAAAATATTTTAAATTTTCTAAGTTCTTAATTTTAAATTTATTATCCATTATTATCTTTAGTTCTTTAATCATATCTTCATCATTACTTGTCACAATGATGTCATCAATATATACAAGTAGATATGTAAAACTTTTACCATTAGCTTTTATGAATAAATTGTAGTCGGCCTTGGATTGTTTGAAATCTTGTTGAGTAATAATCTCAGAAAATTTAGCGTACCATTTTATAGACACTTGTTTAAGTCCATATAAGCTTTTCTACAGTCTACAAGCTTTCTCTTCTCTTGTTTTAGAATGCCCGGGAGGAAGTTCCATGTATACCTCCTCATTTAAGTCTCCATGCCATAAGGCATTGTTGACATCCAGTTGTTGAAGATGCCATCCCTTAATTCCCGCTAAAGCTAATAATATTTTTACTGAAACTATTTTGGCAACTGGTGAGAAAGTCTTATGGTAATCTAAACCTTTTATTTGGGTGAAACCCTTAGCGGCAAGTCTGGCTTTATGTCTCTCAATGGTACCATCTTCCTTGAATTTCACTTTGTGAACCCATTTGCATCCAATAGCCTTTTTTTTTTTTTTTTCCGCAGGGAGGTCCATAATCCTCAAAGTTCTATTATCTTTTAGCTTAAATTGCATTGCCTTCCGCCAATCGTCACTCTTGTTTGCTTCTTCAAACGAGTTAGGATCTTCTTGGGATGCTACAACCAGAATATATCTCTTATGTCCTCCTATAATCCTAAAGTACCAAACAATATTTGCTATGGGAATAACTCCATTTGATTAAGAGTCTTCTCCATTTGTCTCTTCAACATTATTTTCATGTTCCTTGATTTGCTCACACATATAATATTTTAAGTACGTTGGTGCCTTTCCTTGTTCTTGTGGATTTTTTCGAGTGGGTGTCTCATTAGTGGCAACTTCGTCAGAGACTAGTTCTTGATCAATGTCCTACCCATGACTTTCTATTTCTCTAGTTGTTGTTTCTTCCAGTATTTGATTAGGTATTCCCACAACTCTTTCTAAATTCTCCATTTGTCCCTCTAGGTTAACCTCTTCAAAGTCTAATGCAATGTTCATTCTTGTTGTGGGTATAGAACCATGCGTTAATTTTGTGGAGGTTTCTGATGTCCTCATCCAACTTCTATTCTTATAAAGAAACACATTCTCATGAAAGATAACATTCTTAGATATGATAATATCACCTATTTCAATATCTTATAGCTTGTATCCCTTAGTATTAAAAGAGTATCACAAAAATACACATTTCCTAGCCCTTGCATCAAACTTATGTCTGTTTCCAATTAAAGTTGATGCAAAAGCCAAACAATAAAAAAATTCTTAAATGGTTATATCCTGGTGGTTTCTCAAATAATATTTCAAAAGGAGTTTTTTTGTTCACAGCTGGTGTAGGAATCCTATTAATAAGATAAACGATAGTTGATATAAAATCACTCAAATACTTTATGTCAAGACTGCTTTAGAATCTTAATGTTCTGGAAGTATTGAGAATATGTTGATGCTTCTTTTCAATTCTTCTATTTTATTGCAGTGTCTCAACACAAAAGGTTTGATGTAAAATTCCTTTCTCAGCATAATATTTCTTCATCTCGAATTCTTTACCATTGCCACTCTTGATCACTTTCACCTTCCTATCAAATTGAATCAACAAATGCACAAAAATGTTGTAAGTGCATGCTGGTCTCAGCCTTGCTTTTCATCAAATATACCCAAGTACATCTACTATGATCATCAAAAATTGATAAAAAATACTTATAAATATTATAAAATATCTCATTACAGGGCCCACAAATATTACAGTGAATTAGATTAAATCATTTTAAAGCTCTACTGCTGCTATCATCAAAAACGAATTTATGCATCTTAGCTAGTGGACAAACATAACACAACTTACAATTATTTATTTTGGATACATTTGATTTTATAATTGACTTGGATTGTAAAAGTTGTCCAAGTTTGTAGTGTGATACATCAATTTCTTGCATTTCTTTAGGACCCAAAAAGGTTGCACCTGTGAAGGCTGGTCTGGTTGTTTTTCTCAATGGTTTGGTGGAATTAAGTTGATACAATCCATCCTTAATTCCTCCCATTCCAATCATTTTCCAGGTTATAAGGTCTTGAATAACACATTGTGTTTGTGAAAAGATAAACAATACTTACAATCTTGTGTTAGTCTTCTAGTAGAAATTAAATTGAAATTAAACGATGGCACACACAACACATTGTTGAGAACTGTCCTCACTCAACTTAGTTATTCCAGTGTGCAACACATTGACTTTTACACCGTTTGGCAAAGTAACATTGTAAAAGATATTTGATGTAATTTTAGTATATAATTCTGATGTGTGAATAATATGATTAGATGCACCACTGACAGTTATCCAAGGAACATGCATATTCTCATCACTAGAAGATACTTGATTGAAGGCATTTTGTTCGGTATACCTCTGTTCGAGGTCAGCCCAAAGATTACATGCAGTTTTTGCATAAAATGTGTTGGCCTTAATGTTTGAGGCTAGATTTGATGAATCTAAAATCTTTCCAGTCAAAACAATGAGATTTTGGTTTGCATTTGAGATTGTTCTGGTTAAAACTATGGGCCTTTTGTTTATGCTTCTCATGTGTGAATGTAAGCTTTTTATTTCTGTCATTTGTTTTATATGTACTTCCCTCCTTTTCACAGATTTGAAACTATAATAAACCCAATAATTTCTTTAAATAGGCACTCGAACTAACCTCTCGATTTTTCCTTTTTTGTTTCTTTTACAAGTTTAGATAATAAACCTCTTTTTTTTTGGATTCAGACCAACCCGTTCTGTATGTGTTTGTTTATCAGGTTTAGATAAACCGAAAGAGACCTTAGGTTATAAAGTGAACTTCTTCTTCCTCGATACACATCAGATCTTAGGTTCTCTAACAATAATACATTACTTTGATAAAAAAATGAGAAAATCAATAAACAATACCTTTACTCCATTGAAGAAGATATTTGCTGTTGTGCATTGATGTTCAAGTTGAATATATGCAAAACAAAGATAAAAGGAAATGTAGAAAACTAGAGCTTATAGTGTCTGCATGAGAGAAAAAAGTCTAGAGAAGAAGAAAACCCGATTAAGGATTTTCTGGTAGAGAAGAATAGATATTTATACCTCATTTTCTGGCGTAGCAGCAGTCAAAACGCACCGTTTAACGAAACAGTGCGTTTTGGTTCCCATATGGAAGCAGCCTGACAAGAACATGGCTGCACACAGCTCATTCTAACATGTCTTTTAACAATTTTCTCAATTTACTAAAATTAATTTGATTTATTTTGATTTTAATAAAAATGTACTTTTTTTTAAATATTTGAGTTAAAAAAAAGATAAACATATACCTTAATTATTACATTATTAAATGTACAAGTGGTATTAATTTAATTAAATATCAAGTAATGAAGGAAAATTCCCTCTTGACCTCTATAAATTACAATAATTTTGGCTCATATTCAATGAACACCCAATAGCTTCCCATTTGCCTACTGATCTCTCTCCCTGTATGTTCCCTCTCTCAGTTATCTTTATCCATTTTATATATACACACAAACATATACATATACTTATCATATAGATATACAAAAACAAAAAAACAAAAAACAAAAAATGGACATGACAGTCTCCATCAAGAATCACTACACGGTGAAACCAGCAACTCAAACATGGAGGGGACGAATCCCATTGACAGAATTGGATCAAGTCGGCATCATCTCTCATGTCCCCATTATTTACTTCTACAAGCTTTCCTCCCCAGACTCCATCATCAACATCCTCAGAGGTTCGCTAAGTCAAATCCTTGTCCCGTTTTACCCATTAGCCGGCCGCTTATGCTTGCTCGGCAGAGGTCGAATGGAGCTCGACTGCAACTCCGATGGCGCCTTGCTCGTCGATGCCGAGTCTAAACTCAGACTCGACTTCTCAGTTCCTGACTTTTCATCTCTATCCCGATCACTCGCTCCCCACCTTCTTCCCCGCATAGATTACCGTCGTGTCCCTCTTCCAGAAATCCCGATATTACTCGTGCAGCACACTAAATTCAACTGCGGTGCCATCAGCGTTGCAGTCGGGATTTCTCACACCGTCGCCGACGGCCGGAGTGTCTTCCATTTTATCTCCGAATGGGCCAGAGTTACTCGCGGGGAGCCGGTCCGTGTTATGCCGCGGTTTAATGATGCAGAAATTCTTCGAATTATCAATCCGTATGATTCAGATCCATGGCAAGACCCTGATAAAAATTTCTCCTCTGACCCACCTATATTGCTTTTCGACCCGGATAGTACCCATTCCTCCATTGATAAAACAACCGAAGCAACCATGATTCTGACAAAAAACAAAGTAGCCAATCTCAAAATCATGGCTAATTCTGACTCTAATCTCAACTTCAGCCGATACGAGAGCATCGCAGCCCACATCTGGCGTTGCGCGTGCAAAGCTCGTTTCCAAAAACCAGATGACCCAACAGGGTTAGCCGTCTGTATTGACATCCGCAACCGTCTACGGCAGCCGGCGCTGCCACAATCCTACTTCGGCAACGCGGCTTTCGACTTCGTCGTAAAGAGCACCGTCGGCGAGATAATCTCAAACCCATTAACCTTCGCGACGAGTAAAATCAGGGAGACGGTAAAAAAGGTGACGAATGAGTATGTGAGGTATGCCATAGGATATTTGAAAAACCAACCGGATCTGACGATGTTTCAAGACAGTCTTAAGGCTCTGAAGCGCAGCGACATTGTTGGGGTGTTGAGTTGGTTGACATTTCCATCTCATGATTTTGATTTTGTGTGGGGGAAGGTGGAGTTTGCGGAGCCTGGAGATCGGGATTTTGATGGCGACTGTGTTATTCTTCCAGGTCCTGAGAATGATGAATCCATAGTTGTTAGAGTGAGGTTGCAGGTGACTCATATGGAAGCTTTTAAAAAATACTTCCATGAAGATATACATGCAGCAGCTTACGCTGATCGAACAGGTTTCAAAAAGCGTTCTTCTCTTTAGTTAGTTAATTTTCTGCTTTTATATATATATATATATATATATATATATACTTTTGTTGTATTCTCGCTACAATATTATATCGTAATTAATATATATATATAAACTAATTAAATAATTTTTAATTTTTATAATAATTTATATAATTGTGAACTTCTAAGTACAAATACATGCAATTTTACAATTGAATAAATTAAAACTAGAAACGTGTCTTATAATATATGGCTGACTATCTAACGTTATTATAATTATAAGTTGATAATTATTATTTGTTAACGTCAATTTTCGGCATATTAATAAATGAATATTTTAAAATAATAATAAAATATAATAATATAAATGACCAAAATTGATAATGTAATTCCAATATAACCTACCAAATACAAAATTTGATATTTCAATATTTTTAAACTTAAACTTTATCTCTTTGATAAGTACAAATATAGAGTTGGAGACTGATTCAAATAATAATAATAATAAATAAAAAAGTCAAAGTTGAACAAATTTAAACTCTTATCTAAAAGTCAAACTTGAATAAACTCTATAAAATATAATGCAATAAACCTAATCCTTTTAAAATATGTTTATTCTATAATAAATAAATTTTAAAAAGTAAGATTATTGGGTTTACAGAATATTATTATTATTTGAATATTAAAGAGAAAACCCTGTAAAAATAAGCTTATTATAATATTCGTTATAATTAATTAAATGTTTTAAACACTTGTTTTTCTAATAAATATCAAAACGCTATTCGCCAATTTTTGAAGGCAAATGAATACACTTTTTACGTGCATTCTAAATTCAAATCATATTAATATATATTAGCAAAATTATATGTAAATTTGTAATCTAAATTTTATAAAATTTATTAGTAAAAGTTTATAAGCAGATTATCAAAGTCATATAGATTTTTGGTTCTTAGTTTATTCTAAAACGTACCCATACTACAAATTTTATATACATGGAAATTTTATATGTACATTTTAGTTAAATTATGTGCAAATTTGTGAATAAATCTAAACCTTATGAAATTTTTAAGTATAAATTTGTATAGGTAATATTTGTAAGTTATTAGATTTGCTTCTAATTTTATTCTAAACACATCCTTGATATAAGATCATAGTTAAGCAATCTAAGATCAATTATAACAATAGCTTCCCGTTTTCGTAATCTTTGGAATTTACTATCAAGAAATCTTTCAATCTAATTATCATGCATGTATGTTATATAAATCATTTATGTTCTAATTTTTTTTATTATATATTAAAACTAAAAAAAATAAGCAACTAAATTATTAAAAAACCACAGGATTTGAACTATAATAAGTGTAAACTAAAGAAATAAAATTTTAATTGATCTGAATTTATATACAGCATAGTATATTTTTCTTAAGAAAAATAAGAATTCTACAAATGGTGTAATTAATATTTTTCAAAAATTATAAAATAAATTGTAAATTTATGTTAATTGGGCTTATTAGATGCATGTTATAATTACACAGTCAGCCCATATCAGTACGAGCCCAGATGAACATTAGTATAATTATAATATATATATATATACACACATATAATAACTTTAAAAAACAGAAGAATAATAATAATTAAGCCCAGATGATATTAGTTCAAACTCTTCTGGATATTTTTGTTGTCTCCTTAAGGCCTCTTTCGCCTCTTTCGCTTACTGTCACTATGGAAGCTATAGACAAAAAATTGGAAGCAAGAGGAAAAAGAGAAGCTTGAAGTCCTCTTCAGTATCAAAATAAATTGGGTGGTAGGATTGACTTATGAGTTCTAACTACTTAAATCCTCGTCTCATGGAAAGCTTTGATAGTATAAGGGCAGTGCATGGCTTTGGTTAAAGATAACTAAAAAAATGCAGTTCCTTATGAGGGCTGTTGTGGCACTTGTGCGACAAATGCTTGTGTTTGAGTTTTAGTTTGTCTCTATTTTCTTTAGTCATGGATTTCTATCAGATTTCAGTCTGACAAGGCCATGTTAGTAATGCTCTTCTACTTGTCAACGGTTGCACTAAAAATTCTTTTTTATGCAGGCAGCCAACCAAGGAAGAGTTGCTGATCCAAATACTATTAGATATTCTGTAAAAGTTTTACCAATGGGTCTTTGTTTTCCTATTTGTCATACTAATAATAAAATCCATAAACGAAGTAGTTATGTCCTTTTAATCCGATAGGGCTATTCTTGTAGTCTCTAGAGGGTTTTTCCATATGAAATTCGTGAAAAATTTCATATGCATTATTAGTTGGAGCTGCAGGCAGCCAGCCTCCACTAAGTTCATTCCATCAGACATTCATCTCTATGATATCTAGAGATCTTTTCCTCAAGAACTTGGTAATTCAGCAGTTTATGCGGATGATAACACATTAAGATCGTATAAATAATGCTCTCATAACTTAATATATGAAATTTTAATTCGTCCAGCTGTTTACATTTTGTCTTTATCCCTGCGGGATTGTAAACTGACTAGTTTTTGTTTCTTTATCTCTGATATATCTTTGTTGTCTAGTTCAATTATGACCTAAATGCCTATACTGAATAGATTTGTGAGGTAAGTTTTGCCAGTCTTTTTGAATCCTACACTTGAGTTATAAGTTGATATTACCTTAGAACGGGCTAACCAAAATTTTATGTTTATATATATTCTTTTTAAAAATGACTATTTTTTAGTTTAAAAGTTTTTGAAAAATTATATATATATAATTTATATGATATATATATATATATATATGTTTATTCTCCTAGTGAAGGTTTGCATTCAGTTATGAATATTTATAGTACCACATGATTGTTAATAATATTTTCTTTCAAATATTATGGATACTATATCTTTCTATCATTTAAATTTAAAAATAAATAGAATTCATAATAAAAATTTTCATCATTGAAGATCTATCAAAATTATCCATTTTATTTCTATAAAATGAATATATAGAGTAAAAAAAATAATCGTAAGTACATATGAAAGGAAATTATAATTATGTCCCATGTTTCTGTATTATATATCTAACAATCATATGATGCAATTATGTTGTGAAGTTCTCAATCAACCATTACTAATTATACAATTATTTTGGACTTACATATAAGAATTTAAAAATTTAAAAATCAAGTTATTAGTATTTGTAATTTAAACTTTTATATAGAGTTTAATAATTATATATATATATATATATATATATACATTTGATGTAGGATTGGAATGTAAGTATAGTGATGTAATAGCCTAGATTTGTGAGGGAGGGTGAGATGAACGGTTAGGATGAGATAAAAGAAATCAATGGTTGGAATGTGAAGTTGGGATCGATATAAAAGGAGGCGTCGGGCAGAGAGAGGGAGGGAGGAGAAGAAAGAAAAGAAAAGGGAAAACAAAGAGTGTGCGAGTGAGAGAGGGAGATGATTGCGAGATAGGCAGTAATCGAAGGCGAGTGCAGGAGGAGAACTACTCGGAAGTTCGGGAAGGAGGTGGGGTTGTGGTAGCTTTGGGAGATAGAGGGGGATGGAAGCAAGATGTAAGAGAAATTTGAAACTTCTAAACTAATTTAGGGCAAACCTCGGTGAGATTGTGTGTGCAAATTAATGGAGATGCTCCTTATCAAGGAGATATAAGTCGAGGCACAATATTAGCCGAGGAAGTGCAAAAGTAGTCGAGGTCTGATAAGGGAGAGGGAGTAATTTGAAGAGAGAGGTGTAGGGGTGGGTAGTTGGTTGCGTAAGGGAGAGGAGTGAACTGGAGGTGTCGTGGGGACGAGAACAAAGCTTGTGGATGATGAGTTTGTGTGTAACCGAGGGGTGAGGTAAAAATGAGAGTGGGATGCATTGTTGTATAGGTATAAGTATCGGCGGCGGGTGACTGGTGGCGAGTGTAGGTTCAGTTGTGTGTGTGTAGGGCTACTTACCGAGGGAGACACCTTCTGTTGTGCAGGGACGGTGGCACGTGGTCTGTACGTGTGAAACTATAGGTGGAGTGGGGTTTACGTGATATAGTGGGTAGGTTAGGCAATATGTGGTATGTGTATGTATATGTACTTAGGTGTGGGAGGTCTCTTAGTCGGTGTATGTGGATTCTAGTATACAGGTGTGGAAATTAGTGGCACGCTGTGTGTGTGTGTGTGATACTTGCATACATGGATGTGCCGATATGATGAGTAGTGACATGTATTTATGGCCACTTAGTGGTCGATGGGGCACTCACCTGGTCAAGTGTGTGTGAGGCTGTTTGGCTGATGTTGGTGGAGTTCGGTGGGGCCATTCAGTGGTCGTTGCCGTGGGAATAACGGTGTGTACTTGAAGTTGTGGTGCGGTAGTGCATAGGGCTATCTAATGGCCGATATGAGTATTGTGGTTGCTGTTGGGGAGGGACCTCGGGATACAGTGAAGGTGTGCGTGTGTGGTCTTGGTGGACCAATGTTTGGATGCATTCCAGCGTGCGTGGATGGTCTGGATCTGTTCTCTCCTCAGGCACGATCAGACGATCGCGATTTAACACAATGAATAGCTTAGATTCGTTCCCTCTTTAAATGCGATCGTACGGTGCATATTAAACACAATGAACAGCTCAGATTCGTTCTCTTTATAAATGCGATCGTACGGTGCATATCCAATCGTGATGAACAGTCCATATTCATTTTCTCTTTAAACGCGATAAATGGTCCAAAGTAAAGGGAGATGAGTATAAATATATCACTTCATACCGAATTCTAACTCTAGTCCCCCAGCCCCCCGCTAGAGAAGAGAGCCGATCGTCGCCTGCCGCCGCATCGGAGCCACATCCGACCGCCAAAAAAGGTAAAAAAAAATTTATTCGCTCGAAATTTGATTTTGAACACCCCCATGATCAAATCGGAGCAAAAGGACCAGCGGATGAGCTGAAAACCGTAGGTAAAGCCTAGCGATGTTGCCGCAGAAAAAACTAAAAATCGCCTCCGATGAGCCCTTTTCTGATTCTCGTTTCGTGTAATTTTTTCGCCATTGTACTATTCTGTTTTCTACAGGTTAACTGAAGAAAAATGCTTAACCGAGAAGGTGTGTAACACCCAAATTTTATTATTTTTATTTTTATTTTTTAATTTATTTTAATTTATATTAGAATTTTAGTTTAATTTTTTAATATTTAATTTATAATATTTTAATTTAATTTAATTTAATTTAATAAAAATAAAAATAATAATAATGATAAAATATGGTGAAATTATTTTTGGGATTTAATTGAAATTGATTTTAGGAAAAATGGGTGAAAATTTAGACTCTAAAGTGTTTTTGAAAAGAAAATCAGAAACCAGGGGGTCAAAATGCAATTTAGAAAAGTTGTGCCACGTCAGAAGCCTCGGCCAACCAGAACACGCCGCGTGGCAAGGAAGCTGATGCGGGAGGCCACGCAAGACGAAGCCATGTGGGCGATCCGCGTGCACGTGATCGAGCGGTCCAGATCTCACGCGTGTGGACGGCCCAGATCTCACACGCATGGACGACCCAGATTGAATTACGCACAGATGGCCCAGATCGCATCGCGATGGACGGCCCAAATTTATTCCTATTTTAATCGCGATCGGACGGCCCAGAATAAATTGTGTTGGACGACAGAGATTAAAAGGGAAAGGTTATAAATAACCTCACCCACACCCGACCCCAAACCCTAGCCGCCAGTACCCTCGCCGGAGAAGAAGAACCAGTCACCAGAGGAGCCGGCCCCCTTCACCCGCCGCCGCATCGGAGGATTTTTCGACCGCCAAACGAGGTAAATTTTCTCCCCATTGGCTCGTTTTTTGATGCTGAATCCGCCTATGGCCAAATCGAAGCTAAACCACCGGCCACTCGGTTGGAAAACACCGCCGAAGTTTAGCGGCACCGCCGCGGCTTCCCTCAGTTTTTTCCTCCGATGAGGCCCTTTCCGGTTCCCGTTCGATGCAATTTTTACACCACTGTGATCAACGTCCTTTTCTCTACAGGTTGACTGGAGCAAAACATCAAATCCTGACTCGCACTGGAGAAGCCGCTGCACCCGAGAGCTCCGCTGCCGGTAAGTCTCGGTTTTTCATGATTTTTTGGCCCACCGAGGGCCCTATGGTTGTTTTATTGCAGGAACCAATGCAAGTTTGGCCAAATTCGGCCGAAAACAGCCAACCTGAGACAGATCGCCGTCGTGCCAGAATTCTGATATTGGTAGAAAAGGGGCCCTGGGTTCGATTTGGGATTTTTTGGGACACGTGCAGGTACCGGTAGTATGTTTCAGTTTCCCAAAAAAAATTTAAGGAATTTAGGGACAGCCCGTAGGCGCATTGTAGAGCTGATTTCAGACCCCGAAATAAGTAAGGATTTCTCACCCTATTTTCTATCACGGTATTAAAGCTCAATAAATAATAAAACGACATTTCATGAATTAATACATGTGTATAATTAATTAAGGTTACTAATGGAGCCCGAATTTGATGTATTTTTCGGTCAGTTGTTGTTTGATCTATTTTTCAGCTTTAAATGCAGTATGGTATTTGATGTATTTATTTTATGATTTTGTATGCATTAATCATGATTTCTTTTATTATGGTTTGAATTATGGTGAACCCGATGTTGTGTTGTTTTGTTTGGTGTTCATTATTGATTTACGTGTTTGTGTATGATTGGATAATTGAGACCAAGAAAAATGGGGAAAATGTTATGTAAATTGATAAATGGATAATGTGGACAGCCTGACTAGATATCCTGGGAGATGGTGGACGGACCAGATCCGTAGAGAACCCTACCGGGAACGTGGTCTCTCATATCGGACGGGGTATGGAGACCTTATGTGTTTTGGCGCCCATACCAGACTGGGTATGGGGACGACCCGTTTCACCCTCATACTGGACGGGGTATTGAGGTTTATGATTTTGGCGCCCATACTGGACGGGGTATGGGGACAGCCCGTTTCACCCTCATATCGGACGGGGTATTGCGGTTCATAGTTTTGGCGCCCATACCGGACGGGGTATGGCCCTGGAATCAGATTATTAATGTTAATGGTTCACGTGTAGCGGAGACCCCCTATGGATCTCCACGGATACTAGTAGGCTGGTAAAAGATAAAATTTGTTGTCTGATTATTGAAGTGCAAAAATATAACATGTGTTATGTTACAAAACGTATATGATTTTATGATGGTTATAATGTTATTGTTTCCATATGTTATTTTCACGAATCTCACCGAGGTAAGTGGACAGTAAATGTTTTTATAATTAATAAATGAGTTTGTTATAAATTATGCTCTATTGGTCGTTTTTGTTTTCTACCAACCTTTACATCTGTGGCAATGAGATAGTTGATGTCTTTACTGGGCTAGTGTAGCTCATTCCTTACTTAACCATTTCAGCTCAGGAAAATGTGGTTCCCGAACCCGTTCCGCAGGAAGATGGCGAGTTAGACGCCTAAAGATTTTATAGTTCTATTTATAATTTTTATTTTGAGTATTTCTTTTAATTAGCTTATTCTTTCATACGTTGAATACGTTTATGGTTATTGTGTAAGGAATATTAATCAGAATTTTTATTTCGCTTCTGCATTTAAAATTTTTAATACATACATCTTCATTTAAATTTTCAGGGCCGTTACAGTTGATATCAGAGCCGCGTTCCTCGGACTCATCCCTTACACAATAATGCTTAAAGAAATACCCACTGATAAATCGTTACTCAACTCTTCCGTGTGAAATGCAGGTGCAAAGAAATGAGGAGAGGAAGACCTCCACTAAACCAAGCAACCCGGGATGATTCGCTTCGGGAAGATGTGGACAGAATATTTGAGATGCTAGAAAGGATCATGGTCGCCCAACAAGGTCGAGAGGAGAGAATGGAGTTACCCGAACCTCCCCCTACCACAAATTGAGCCACCGCTACAGCAAGCGGATCCCGAGCCACCCCGGCACGAGCCTGCTCCACCACAGTACCACCCGGCACCACCGCCGCAGTATGAACCAGTGCCCCAACCACTATACTGCCCGACACCACCACAGTACAATCTAGTACCCCCACCATATCAGCAGGTGCCATCACAGGGCCCCCCAGTCTATCCCCAGCTGGGCCTAGTCCCTCTTCCACGGGACTCAGCTCCTTTCTTGATCGACCCAGGCTATATAGAGAGGTACAGGAGGCTGAACCCTTCCACTTTTATAGGGGGATCCTCTTTCGAAGATGCCCAATACTAGTTGTGGAGACTGAGAGAGCCTTCAAGACCTTGGAAGTAGTTCCTGAGCAGAGAGCTGCCGCTGCTTCCTACATGCTGGTAGGGGAAGCAGGTCGTTGATGGGAGCTCAAGCAGGCCACCCTGCCTACACCAGCCACTTGGGAGCAGTTCTTAGCGGCTTTCCATGCGAAGTATCTCCCTAAGCACATCCGACACCTGAAGGAGATGGAGTTTGTTTAGCTGGTCCAGGGAAACATGACGGTATCGGAATATGCTCGTAAGTTCCTAGAGTTGGGCTGATACTCCCTGGAGACATTGATGGATGAGACGGATCGCCGCCGCGAGTGGCGGTGTCGTTGCCGGAGCACGGCGGAGCCGCCGTGCCGGAATTTCGATATTGGCCGAAAAGGGGCCCTGGGTCTGATTTGGAATTTTTTGGGACACGTGCAGGTACCGGTAGTGCGTTTCAGTTTTTTTAAAAAAAATTCAGAGAATTTAGAGACAACCTGTAGGCGCATTGTAGAGCCAATTTCAAATCTCGAAACAAGTAAAGATTTCTCACCCTATTTCCTATCACGGTATTAAAGCTCAATAAATAATAAAACGGCATTTCATGAATTAATACATGTGTATAATTAATTAAGGTTACTAATGGACCCCGAATCAGATGTATTTTTCGGTCAGTTGTTGTTTGATCTATTTTTAAGCTTTAAATGCAGTATGGTATTTGATGTATTTATTTTATGGTTTTGTATGCATGAATCATGGTTTCTTTTATTATGCTTTGAATTATGGTGAACCCGATGTTGTGTTGTTTTATTTGGTGTTCATTATTAGTTTACGTGTTTATGTATGATTGGAAAATTGAGACTAAAGAAAATGGGAAAAAGGTTATGTGAATTGATAAGTAGATAATGTGGACAGACTGACTAGATATCCTTGGAGATGGTGGACGGACCAGATCCGTAGGGAACCCTACCGGGAACGTGGTCTCTCATATCGAACGGGGTATGGAGACCTTATGTGTTTTGGTGCCCATACCGGACAGGGTATGGAGACTTTATGATTTGGCGCCCATACCGAACGGGGTATGGAGACGGCCCGTTTCACCCTCATACCGGACGGGGTATTGAGGTTCATGGTTTTTAAGCGCCCATACCGGAAGGGGTATGGGGACGGCCTTTGAATTAAGTTATTAATGTTAATGGTTCACGTGTAGCGGGAACCCCCTATGGATCCCCATGGATACTAGTAGGCTGGTAAAAAATGAAATTTGTTGTCTGATTATTGAAGTACAAAAGTATAAAATGTGTTATGTTACAAAGTGTATATGATTTTATGATAGTTATAATGTTATTGTTTTCATATGTTATTTTCACGAATCTCACCGAGGTAAGTGGACAGTAAAGGTTTTTATTATTAATAAATGAGTTTGTTATAAATTATGCTCCATTGGTCATTTTTGTTTTCTACCAACCTTTATTTCTGTGGTAGTGAGATAGTGTGATGTCTTTACTGGGCTAGTGTAACTCATTTCTTACTTAACCATTTCAGATTAAGGAGACGTGGTTCCCGAGCCTGTTCCGCAGGAAGACGGCGAGTTAGACGCCTAAAGATTTTATAGTTCTATTTATAGTTTTTATTTCGAGTATTTCTTTTAATTAGCTTATTCTTTCATACGTTGAATACATTTATGGTTATTGTGTAAGGGATGTTAATCAGAATTTTTATTTCGCTTTCGTATTTAAAATTTTTAATACATACATCTTCATTTAAATTTCCGGGGCCGTTACAAGGTGAGCCGGCAGAGTTGTTGCACTGAAAAATCTTGTCGTCGGTGAGTTTTATTTTTCGACTTTTTTCGGCCAACCGAGGCCTCTTAATGTGTTTTCTCGCAGTGATGAGTATAAAGCTAGCCAAAATTCGAAGCAAACCGCCTTGCGAGCGGCGATGCCATCGCTGGAGCACGGCGATACTATCATGCCAGAATTTCAAAATTGGCCAAAAAAAGTTTTTAACACCGATTTTAGATTTTTATGGTATTTCTAAATACTTGAAGCGTGTTTTAATTTCTAAAGGAAAATTCAAGAAACTCGGGGACCACCAGTAGGCGCAGGTAAAACTTTAGTGTTTCGGAGACTGATTTGTGTAAGAATCCTTCACCTTATTTCTTGTTATAGAATTGAAGTTTAATTATAAATAATACAATATTTTATGTAATTTAGAAAACTTCGATAATTAATTAAAATTACTAATGGAGCCGAGACCGGTTATTTATTACTGTTTGTCCTGTTTTAACTGATTGATTGATTTTACAGTTTTAAATGCATAATAATACACTGGAGTTGGTAAAATAATTCAGTTGTATTTTTTTTTTATACATGTATTGCTTGTCTTACGTGATTTACAGTTAAATTGTGAAACTAAAAACTAAATTGCTTGATTAAGTGGATGAATGAATGATTGATTTATTGGATATTCTGAGAGATGGTAGACGGATTGGGTATATAAGAAATCCTACTGTGAACGTTGCCTCATATCGGATGGGGTATTGAGGGATCATATTTTTTATGCTTATACCGGGCGGGGTATGGGGACAATAAGTTAGTTGACAATGTTGAAGTAGGGTTCATGCGTAATGGAGACATCCCTATGGACCCCCATGGATACCAGTAGGCAG
>NW_019014597.1:388719-408545 GCF_000150535.2 Carica papaya
TCTCATATATAGTGGCTCTGTTCACAATTTTGTTAGTGAGCGAATAGCTGATATGATGTGATTATTGGTCGTGCCCACCCGAGCCCTTTCAAACAAGGTCGCAAATAGTAGACCACTTCATTATAGGGGCCGATTCAAAGACGTTCCAATCATGATTTAAGTATCCCATCCACTCACAATCTATATGTTTTACCACTAACCTATTTTGATATAATGTTGGGTATATAATGGTTAAAGATGCTAAGACTCGTTAGCTGCAATTAGAAGTAGCTCACAATGGATTCCAATGGGATGGATGCTGTAGGACGTTATGCAACCTTGATGCTCTGCCCATCCAAATCACTTATCTCAAGGAGGTGGCCAGGGAGGCAAGCCGACGGTACTCAATACGTGTTGTCTGTATGTTGGACGGAACAGAGTCGGGAGTGACTGGAATTGACCTAGACATGTAGATAATTGTGGTCGAGTATGCTAATGTGTTCTTGGAGACCAATCAACTGCCACTCGCACAAGAGATTAACCACTATATCAACTTCAAAGAAATGATAAAGCCGACCAAAATGAAACCATACCGGTATGCACATTTTCAAAAATATAACATTGAGAAGTAAGTAAATGATATGTTTCAAGACTAAATAATTCGACCCAGTACTAGTCCATTCTCATCACCGATATTATTGATTTGAAAGAAAGACGATACTTGACACTTTTACATGGATTATAAGACCCTTACTTGTGTTATCATAAAGGACTGGTTCCCTATTCTAACTGTGGACAATATACTAGACGGGTTATATGGGGTGGTCTACTTCACCAAACTAGACTTAATTACTGGATATCATCAAGTCACGGTACACCCAATTGACATTCCTAAGACTGCCTTCCACACCCACAACGGACATTACGAGTATTTAATGATGCCCTTTGACTTGTGTAACACTCCATCAACATTTTAAGCCATCATGAACTCCATCTTCCGCCACACCTTCGCAGTTTCATTCTTGTAGTCTTTGATGATATCCTATTCTATAATCCAAAATGGACCTTACATCTTGATCATGTCAAATAGATATTCGAGATCTTAAGAAAGTACTAAGTTTATGTGAAGCTCAAAAATTGTACATTCAGGCAGCAAGAACTTGAGTATTTGGGATACATCATCAACACTCAAGCGGTTAAGGTAGACCCAAGTAAAATATAAGCAATAGTAAGTCAAGACCACCATCCAATATCACTGAATTTTGTGGGTTCTTTGGGTTTAACGAGTTACTACAAAAAGTTAGTTCGAGATTAGGACATAATAACTTAACCCCTCGCTAACTTGTTAAAAAAGTGACAATTTAGGTGGACCGAAAAAGTAAAAAGGGCTTTTGAACAGCTTAGGCAAGCCTTAACCTCCACACCTACACTAGTATTACCCAATTTTAATAAGTCATTTGTAATAGAGATTGATGCATCAAGCAATAATATAGAAGCCTTGTTATCCCAGCGAGGACAACCCATCGCATATATGAGTCGAGCTCTTGGAGTCTCAAAACAAATATGATCGACCTATGCAAAAAAAAAAAAAGGTTGGCCATTGTCATGGCAATCTGACTCTGGAGACCTTACTTGCTAGGACATATGTTTTCCATCCATACAAATCAAAAAAGTCTAAAGTACTTACTGGATCAGCGTATCACCACCCCTAAGTAACAAAAATGGGTTTATAAGCTATTTGGATATCACCACCCTGTCGATGCACCCAAGAAGTAGATATCATCAAGTCAAGATACCATATGGGAAAACACTCAAGAATTATAGACCAACTTCATTGACCTGAACCTTGGGGACAAGGATCTTTAAAAAGTGGGGAGTATTGTAGTACCACGAAGATCCCATAGAAGACTCATTCAAAACCCTTGTTATGTAAATTGAAAACAAGAAAAATGTGAAGAAAATATCGAAAGGGAAATTCGCGCACGATCCAAAAATCTACACATGATCTATTGCCCATTAGTCTTCCTTTATATCTTCTTTTGCTATGTTTCACTTTGTAGTTGCTTAATTTGTAAAACTTGTTTATTATTTCTCATGTGTATAAATTCAGCATTCACTAACAAAAAAAAAAAAAAAGGATTCATTAGTTCAATTAAAGTTATGTGGTTTCCTTTGCACTTAAAGCAGAGACCCTTCACTCACAATTCTTGTGGTTTTGATTGAGACTTATCATACACCCATATATGAGATAGATAAGATAAAGAGATTTTAGGTGAAAATATAATCGTTGTCAAGTAATAAAGCTATTAATCATGTTCGTGTTATTTAATTATGATTAATTAATATATATATTTTTAATAAATTCATGTATAAATCAATTCAAACATTCTCATGAATATCAATTTGATATTTAATTCTACGTATCGGACAGAAGGATTTCTACTTTATTTTGAGCGGAACATGACATGAGGTTCAATTTTATCTTGGGGCAAACCCAACCATGGAAAGTGATAAAGATCCTCTTGACAAACTCCGGAGCCCAAACGTAAGGCAGAAGTAAACTTGGATAAGATAAACCTGATTCCCAAACAAGCCCTTAAATATCTCTAACTGGTTATTGTCACAGTCAAACCATCTTCCATTATTGGTGCAGCGTCTTCCTTCCTGTAGAAGAATTAAATATGGAACGCGGTATCTTCCCAAGGTCTGTTTGGGTGAAAATATTATTGAAAGAATAAACAGATTATTCATTCCTATCATTTTCTCCTTCATTTCCCTCCATCCAAACAATCCTTACTCGGTACGATTCAAGTAAATAGCTTTTTATTCTTTTCTTTTTGAGAGTCAAGTCCATGCGGCTAAACTAAATGTTATCCTGGAGATTCCCTTTAGAATAAGTTTGGTCTTAGAAACAAGACTTTTTAATTTTCTTTTATCATATATATATATATACACACACACTAGCATTGGTACATTATTATTAATTGAATTTGTCATGAAATGATAATTATATATATATATATATATATTTGGTTTACGGGCTTAAAAAAGTCAAATTGAATTTAAATGATAAAATTAATGATTTTTTTTCTTTAAAAAAAAAAAATTAATTTGCCTTCATTTCATTGATTTTAATTTTTTGTGTTTGATTTTATTTTAGAAAATTTGCATTACGATTGTGGGATATATGTGAAAATGAAAATGTAATCATATTATTACGAGTGTGAATTTCAAAGTTTTTGTTATTTTCTGATGGGTCAATTTGCATGAACATTGGTACTTTTTGCTTCCTTCAAAAAATTGATATAATAATTTTTATAAATACCATAATTTAATATTTAAAACTCATTATTTTATAATTATGTTATGATTTAATAAATTTTTTTTTTTATTAATAAGAGTGCCAAGAATTTAATATCTAATTAATATTCTTATATGAAAAATTAAGATATTAAATGTTGAAAAATTAGTTTGAACTACTGAATAAAAAATAAGCTATTGTATGTATTTGAGAGAAGGTGAGCTTGCTTATATTATTAATTGGCAGGAGCGCCAGGCCGCGTGGTGAACCCGTCGTATTATATTATTTCTCTTCGCCGTTTTAGACTCTATAAATATTTTAAGCGACTTTTGGCTGGCAGCAAAACAAAAGCCTCTCTTTTCCCCGTTGATTCTCTCTGCGATCAGTATCTCTTCGTCATCTCCGTCCTACTTGTTTCCTTCCTTCTCCTCCAATGGTACGTTTCCTTTCTCTCTCTTCTCTCTCCTGCTATTACGGTCTGTTTCGGTTCCTCTTTTTCTGCTTATATAACATATACGTGAGGTGTCGGAGTGTATATGTAGAAATTCACAGTGAGAGAACATATACTCGTTTTTTCATCTTTCGATCGGTGATCTGTATTGATGGTTTTCCCTGTGCTGTTGTTGCTGTTTTCCGGCGAGATTAAGGTGGTATTTGAATGCGTCAAGTTGTTTTCTCGTAATCGCCGACGATATTTCTACGGCGCATTCTAATATTCCGCCGTACTTACCGTCTTTATAATGATTCTCTCTTTAATTTTCTTCTCTAAGAAGCGTCTCTGTTTAGATTCTTAATTCAAATCACGGTTCGTGTTTATCTCCTTCCTTTTTTCTACTCTCAAAATAATTTATTTTAGTATCTTCTCCAGAAAATTTTCTTTAAAAAAAAATGTATTTTCACGATTTGAGGTAACTACATCGATTTTGCTTTCACATTGAATAATAATTTTGATTTGAATATATATATATATATATATATATATATCACTTAACAAAGAAAGTACTGTAGCACCAAAACGACACATTAGAACTGTTATAAATTGAGTGTGTGTATGTATATATATGCGTGTGTGTGTGTGGAGATTAATTTGATTATCGTAGTCAGAATATTTTCTTGACATTTTCCTCAAAGACAGGAGTATTGCTACGGCGTTTTCTTCGACGTTATACTTTTTAATATTACCTCTTTTATATATGTATACAAAATTTAATATGATTTTTTATATACAATTTGTATTTACTGAAGTTTGGTTTATATTTTAATGTGATTACATGAAATAAATATTATAGAAATTTGAAAAAATATATATAATTCTATTAATTTTTTTCGTCAACTTAAGTTTTTTTTTTTTTTACTGACATGTGAATATAAAAATTTATAATTGTAAAATTAAAAAAATAATTAAATTTAATATAATGTGTAGATTGTAATTAATTAATATATATGTTTGGATCAAACAAACTTTCATATTTTAAGTTAAAATATTAAGTAGTGAAAGATCCATTCAATTTTTTACTTGAAGCCCAAGATAATTAATTTGACTTATGTAATAAATCATTGAGTTATATAGCTAACTTGAAAATCAACTATGAACTCATTTTGGGTTAGGGATATAGTATAATATGATTTCTTGTGTATTTATATATATATATATATATATATTAGTACTATGTTTTTAAGTATTGTATATGACGTGAATAACATGATATTCTAGTTGTTAAAGAGTATTTTATTTTATTTAAAAATTATGAATTTTTCAACGTGAAATTCATCATATTATGCTTAATTTAATAAAATTAATTTATTAATATATTAATAGAACTACAGAGTTAAATTTTATTAAATTTATGAAGAAAAAAAAATGAACATTTTGTAATTAGAAAATTTCTTTAATTTAAAAACTTAATCTAATTTTTTTATTTAACTTTAATTAATTACCGATGGTGAGACAATATCAAAGATATGGAGTGATTTTTTTAATAAATTATTTTTATTAATTGAAAGCAACTAAACTAAGAAAAGAAAAAAAAAATTAATTAAATTAAGATGAGTTTAAGGGCACTAATTAATTGTGTTAGGTGGGTGTGGTATTAGGGTTAATTATACAATTATAGATGTGGATGTAACAATGATTGTTTGTTTGTTTGTGGTGGATTATTAAATTATATATATGAATATAAAAATTAAAAATGGTGCAGGTGATAGATGACAAAGAAAGAGAGAGGACAAAGGTTGTTCTTACCAAACCGCTGTCGTTAAATGAAGAATCAGATTCAGATTATGGAGCTCCCAATCTTCTTCAACGTCTCCTCAGTCTCTTCAAAAATGTCCGCCCTGGTTCTGATCTCACCTCCTTCCAGGCAATCCCCAACTCTTTTGCCCACTCTGTCTTTTACCCTTAAATTTTATAATAATGAAATCTCATACCAATAGTCATGTAGTAGGTGGGAGCTGCTACATATAAATATATATATAAATATATGGCACATGTCTAATACATTCTTTTTATTTTTAATTGTTTATTTAATAATTTTTACAGTTGCCGCCTCTGTTCAACTTCCCAAAATCACATCTCCAGTGCTATGGAGAATCAGTGTACAGCATCAGTAGTGATATGCTGAGCAAATGCAGCAAGGCCGAGACACCCATCGACAGATTTATAGCAGTTGTCGGCTGGAGCATCTCTACTTTGCGCCCGTTGACTTTTGGAGTCGCTCCTTACAATCCTGTTCTCGGCGAGACTCACCATGTCTCCCGAGGAAATCTCCATGTCCTTCTCGAGCAGGTTACTTAAACATACTGTAGATTTGTATGTATGTCTGTATACATATATGTGGGTGTGTATATTTATATAACAAGAATTCTTCTTGCAGGTTTCACATCACCCGCCAGTTTCTGCACTCCATGCAACAGACGAGAAAGAAAACATTGAGCTCATCTGGACTCACCACGCAGTTCCCAAGTTCTACGGAACTTCGGTGGAGACGGAGGTTCACGGAAGAAGGCAACTCAATCTCCTAACCCGAAACGAAACCTATGAAATGAATTCACCCAAATTACTCATCAGATTCCTTCCTTTCCCCGGCGTTGACTGGGTCGGAAACGTCAAGATCTGCTGTCATGAAACAGGCCTCGAAGCCGACTTATCTTTCAGAGCGACTTCATTTCTAGGACTTAGAAAAAGCCACAGATCCGTCAAAGGCAAAATCCATCACCGCTCATCCCCCAACAATCCCCTGTTCGAGATTAACGGTAACTGGGACAGAACTGTGACAGCGAAGGACGTTAATAATGGAGGAATAACAGTGATATTCGACGCGAAAGAAGCTCTTACGGGGCTTAAAACTCCGGCCGTTAAAGATTTGAAGGGGGTTTGGAGAGGTGAGTCGGCGGCGGTGTGGGGAGAAGTGAGTGAAGGGATAATGAGGGGGGATTGGAAGAAAGCGAGAGAAGCGAAGATGGCGGTGGAGGAGAAGCAGAGAGAGATGATGAGAGAAAGAGAAGGGAGAGGGCAGACTTGGGTTCCAAAGCATTTTAGTCTGAGTTGCAGTAAAGACGGTGTTTGGGAATGTTGTCCTCTGCAAAAATGGGTGCCTCCTGCTCCAATTGTTTCACCAATTTGATAATTATTTACTAATTTCATCATCTGTATTGCCCACCAAACACCATGTAACATTATTTGTGAATCAAATTAGATAGTAAAATTATTTTTAAAAAGTTGAGACTTAAATTTCTGTTTTATTTTTTATTTCAGTTATATGAAATTATTAGTTATTTAAAAATATTTTTTTTTTAAAAAAAAAAAAAAAAGACTGTGAATTTACATTTAGAAAAAAAAAATTAACAACGATTAAGAGATAGAATTACCAAAAATATAGATATATATATATATCTTAACAAAGAATTAGGGAAAGAAAAAGAAAGAAAGTTGGAATGGTAATAAAATCAAACAATAAAAGTAGATACTATCCATAAAGAGAAAAATCTAATAACAATGGATACTTGAAAGTCCAATGCCAACTGCCAACAATCATAGCTGTGACAAAAGCAATTGCATTTTCTGGGAAAATTTATAAATTAATAATAACAATCCAGAATTCTACAATACTATTAGTGAGATCATAATATATACATACATACTATATATACACACATCAAACGTCTCGCTTCTTGTTTTTGTTTGCTGTTTTTCTTTACCATTCTCAACAGTTGTATGGATTCCAGTTACTCTGCATAAATTTCTTGCAAATCAGATTCACTTCTCCGTTTAAAAGACCTCTCTCTAATTGTATCCAAAACAGGTCTCCATGACCGACCCAGCCTAGGACCCATCTCTGCTCTGCAACCCATCATCATTTTTTTCCTCTGCATCTCCACCTCTCCCCCACCATGGCTAGCTTTTTCTGACTTAAACTTACCACTAAACTTGCAGGACTTCGCTCTTTTTGTCAGCTTTCTCGTCAGAGATGCCAAGCCCACCGGAGAAACATCAGTTTGCAAGGTGGAATAAGGGAGAAGAAAGTAGACGTGGCCTGGCTCGAGAATCTTTTCGGGTTTAAGCTCAGGCTTTGAGCAGTTGGAGAGAAGCTGAGATGGGGTGCAGATGAAGGTTTTTGGAGGCTTGCTGCCAGTGATCAATTGGCCAACTGAGACTGGGTGATCAAACTCCTCTACATAGCCATTCAGGTGGACGACACGGATCTTATTGGCTGTGGATGATGGTGAGCTGCTGGTACCGGAGAAGATGCAACCCATGATGATCTCTTCCCCTGTGTAGCTCTGTTTCTGATCTGTTGAAACATTCAAAGGTTGCTAAGGGTGAAAACAGAAGCATACATATATATATATATATAATGAGACTTATCAACTTTCATGTATAGCTAAAAGATGGTCCCTCTCCTTGGTTTGGTGTAGAAAATTTTACCCCACTTACTCTCTCCCTCCTTATTATATATGCATATACACACAAAATTATATATTAACTTTCAATTCAAATTACAACTTGTATGCCACATAATTTCGTACTTTGCAATTCAAACTCAGTAATCTTTTTTATAGTATTATATGATTTAGTTCACTGACATCCCAAGTAAAACTGAATAGACTATAAACTAATGAGTCAGACTTTTGACATGTTCTTTTACATGAGTGTTAAAAGGTGTGTTTTTGACCAAAGTTGTTGCCCTGGCAGTACGGTGTTTGGTGGATCCTCCACTTCACTAAAATAGAATAACTGTATCCATCCAAATACATTATATTTTTTAGTGGCTTGACTTTCCTTCAAATTTAAAGGTTTTCCCCCATAATTAAGGTTTTAGGTAAGTTAATTGGATCAATTAACAAACCGTATGCTATGTTGAAATTGTTTGGATCTAACCATGGATGGTAATTTAAGTAGTTATTTTCATAGAAAAGTTACAAGTAGAAACCTGTATATAGAACTACCTAGACTTCCAACTATCATGAAGAGAGAGCATTTTCAACCAAATTTCAATAGAACTACCTAGACTCGCCAGAAAAGTAAAAAGTGTGGCCCCAGTCAGAAACAAATCTTATCTGTTGATAAATAGGTATGGTGAGCCACAGACCTAATCATATACTATTTGGTCCGTAGGTCTAAGGCTTCAAAATTTCTATCCTAACAAATTGCAGAATCATCATGCAATGGAAAAGAGAGATTCAACATGCAGGTTCTAATAAATGGGGGTTTACCTCATTGAATGTTCTTGAATTTGTAGATGTTACAGAGAAATCATCTGCAACCCACCCACCAGCTCATCTTATTCAAGAGGAAGCCTGAAAAAGTAATATCCAATAATTGAGAGGCTTTTCATATCTTATACCAAAGATCTATAACTTGAGCAAATGGAAAAGTCTTAAAATATTAAAAAGAAAGATATTAGTATATACCAGAAAGTCCACTAAAAAAAGTATAAACCAGAAAGCAGGAACAAGTCCAAGCATAAAGACAATAAAACAAAATGCTGCAGAACACTAGATAGAAATTTATAAAGAAGAAAACCCACAATTCTTTTACACACATCATCTAGTTCTGTTTTTGAATTTGCTTTTGTCCTACTTGATCATGTGGGACAAAGCCTGCAATCTCACCTTCCACTATGATCTTATAAAGAAAAATATCACAGTAAG
This sequence comes from Carica papaya, assembly GCF_000150535.2. The sequence continues at coordinate 398,150 of NW_019014597.1, forward strand.
CTCGAGATTGTAATGATTAAATTTAAGTGCCAATTACTTAGTTGTTAGATATTAATATTTGAGAAACAAGTACTTCCAAAATCATAATCTGACCATTAAAATGCAGTTACTCTGTAAGCTTGACTTTACGGTAATAGCACCCTTTAGAAGAATATGCATCATCTTACTGGAAACATAATGTGATGTGCTTATAAGCTAAATAAGGAGAGGTGGCTTATACCATAGTGATTGACGATTTCTTATGCTCAAGCCGCCACATAGTTCCGCATCTGCTTCATTATTTCATGACCTGTTTCACAAGATGAAAACATCAACAACAAAGTTAAATTTGAAAAAATTGTAAAAGCAACCCCAACATTTGCCTCGACAAAAATCACAAAATCCATGTAGCAGAAAAACTTTTAAAAGAAAAAAAAAAAGAAAAGTTATTTTATGTACTTTTCACCTCATCTTCAAAGAAAAGAGGGCTTCAAACTAACTACTGGAAGATAGTTTAGTTCATGATGTACACAATCATTTGATGGATAATCCTACTTAACCTCATGTTATGTCAATACTGTAAACTAAATAAGGGAAATTAATGATTTATTTGAATATTCTTTCCAATGAGCTTGACCAGAAACTTTTGCCAACATAAAATAGAAAGAAAACTACGTTCCAAATGGCAACATGAATAACAAACTTCAATTACCTTATCAATTGATAAGTCTTGATAACATCGATATTACCTTCAAGGCAGAGGAAGAAAGCAAGTGGTTAGTATTCTGATACAAGAAGAGGAAGCTCCAGATTTAGAATAATTCGTTAAATATCTCCATGACTGCTAGAGATCAATAATCTATTTTCCGGCTGCAGCTCTTCTTCTAAGCAGAACAAACTAATCATGGATAAGTCTTAATGACATATATATCACTTAACTTCAAGGCAGAGGAAGTAAAAATAGCTTGTACGCGGACAACAGAGAGGAAGCTCCCAATTTAGTAGCATCAGCCACATAATTTTACATGCTAAATATCTCCATTCACACTAGATAGCATATTTCTCACTATTATATTTGCCTGCTGCAGCTCTCCTTTTGAACAGAGCGAACTAATTGTAGAGTAGAAAAAGTCAAAATTGTGAATGCGGAAATCTTTTCCTACATTGAGAGGATTTTCCCACACTACATCCCCGTTTCTCAAGGTGCAGTTATTAGAATCCGCATCAGTTATTTGACTGGACACTACTGACCTTGGACTATCCGTATCCAAAGTTTCATGTTCATATAATTCATTTGGTGTTTGTGGTCCATGATTAGCCTGCAATTTCCTCTGGCTAGGGAAAAACATGGATCCAATTTCATCAAGGACAGTGACAGCTTCATGGACATTTCCTTGCTCGCATAGGTCATCAAGAATGCTCTTAATCGAATCTGATTCAACCTCGGTATCAACTCTACTTATTAGTTCATCAACTGAACTTGACTGAAGCATCTCTCTCAGGATGCTCCTAGCCTCTTCCATCCTTCCTTTGGTACAAAGACCTCTTACCAGATATAAAAAACCCAAGAAATCAGGCGACCTACTTTTCCTATTGAACTGAACAAAAAAACTAAGAGCCCCCTCCATGTCACCTTTTTGACAATAACCATTAATCATAGCACTAGTGGTGAATTCATCAGGCATAACACCTTTTAGCTCCAAATTGGATAGTAACTTCAATGCTTCCTCCATTTGACCAAATTTGCAGTAAGCATCAATAAATGAGTTGTAAACATGTAAACTGGGTTCAAAGCCTTTTGACACCATCCTATCAAACAATTTCTTGGCATCTAACAATAGTCCTTCTTTACATAAAGTATCAATAAGGATTGCTATTGTGATTCTAGAGGGAACCAAATCAATCCTCTCTAACGAATCAAATAGTCGAAATGCTTCAACAAGACACCCTTGGCGGCACAGTCCATTTATGACAGAATTATAAGTGATAATATTAAGAGTAATCCCCTCATGTCTAGCAAAAGCACAGAGATCCAAGGCCTTGTGAATATATCCACTCTTGCACAGGCCATCAACCATGATTGTATAATCAACCACATCCATCACTGGCATATTGTTTTCAGCTCGTAATAAAAGTTCATAAGCATCTGATGCTCTGCCATTCTCTACAAGCATTTTGAAAACAGTGGCTGGGATAGAAAGAGCTGAGGTATTTCCTGCCACCATCTTGAGATACTGTAAGGCCTTATCCACATCCTTCAGACACAAGTAAAACAACAGCATCTTGCCAACCATTGGCAGAAGTAGGCCATATTCCTTTACAAACATAGTCATAAAAGGCCTGAATAGTGTTTTCTTCCCTGCAGTAAGAACCCCCTTTAACATTGAGTAGTAAGAGTCGCACATTACAACTGACCCTGTCCTCCTCATCATGACAAAAACTGCATTTGCAGCATCTAGAGAGGCTCTCTTGCACAAGAAACGGATAGCACCATTACATATGACATCATAAACATCTGACCTCAAATTCTGAAAACTACATACCAGATTCAGGACTCCCTCTGCACCTAATTCTGCAAAAATAACATTTATTAGTGTCTTATAGACCCCTATATCCAAAGCCAAACCTTTATCACAGAGTTCAATAAACACTTCCACGGCCATATCCAGCATTCTATTTTTGCAGAGTGCTTTAAGAATACAATTGTAGCTTGCAACTGAAGAAACTGAGGTCTTCCTAAATTCGTCAAATACCTCAAGTGCCTCCTCAATTCTACCCACACTACAATATCCATAGATCATTGTAAAATAAGTAACAGAATCTGCTAGCAAATCCAATTCCGGCATTGCCTCGTACAGTGAATGAGCATCTTCATATGCACCCACCATAAAAAGTGCTTTCAGAAGTATGTTGCACATAACAACATCCAGACAAACTCCTGCAACCTGAAACCTCTTTTTTGTTTCCAGAACTCCCTTGACATTTTCTTCTCCAATATACCCGTGTAACAATGTGCCATACGTGACAATATCTCCTAGTACGCCTTTTGATACCCCATCTGCCTCTGAGGTCCTACCAACCTTGCACAATCCATTTATCACTGTATTATATGTAATGATGCTGGGTTTAATCCCCTTCTTCTCCATATCACCTAGCAGATAGAAAGCATGGTCTAAATCTCCTCTCCTACAAATCCCATCAATCAAAGTCGCATACATAAATTCGTCCACTTCCAATCCCAAAGCTTGAATGTTCTTGAAAATGGAGAATGCCTCCTCCAACTTCCCTTTCTTGCAAAATCCCTGGATCAGTGATGTATAAGTGACCAGATTTGGTTTCACTCCGTTTTTTATCATTTTCTCCAACAAACCTACTGCTTTTTCAGCATTTCCCTCCTTTGAGAACCCATCGATGAGTATAGTATAGCTAACTGTGTCCGGATTTATTCCCCATTTCACCATTTCCCCATACTCTCGAAATGCCTCCATTAATGCACCTTCCCTCAAATACACACAAATCCAACAACTATAGAAAATGACATCAAATGCCAATCCTTCCTTCAGCATTTTACAGAACAACCCACTAACCTCATTAACTCTATCCAACATACAAAGTGCACTTACAAGCGACGTATAAGTGACAACATTAGGTTTTAAAGTTCCTGAATTTAAAGCATTCTCGAAGAACCCTAGTGCAAGTTCCGGTTTACCCATCTTACAAAATCCAGAAATCACTGCGCTACAAACAAAATTATCAAATGGGTACTTAACTGTATCATCCGTCATCAATTCTACAACCTCAATAGCTCTAGCCATGTTTCCTCTGGAACTGAAACAATGTATCAATGAACAGAAAGTGAACGAAGAAGGCAATATACCATGATTCCTCACGCAGTTCTGCAACACGGCGAAAGCCTTCTCGGGATCGTCGAGCTTGATTATATAACCCTTAATTAGAGCATCCCACAAGCGAGTTGGAGAAAATCTTTTTGATGATCTCTCTGTCAGGGTAGTCATGAAATGCTCTGCTTCTTCGAATTTGTCCAACTTGAGAAGAGCCCAAGTGAAGATTGAGTGAGTTTCGAGGTTTCCTGGGATTTTATTCGAGCTCAACTGAGAGAAAAAATGAACAATTAAATTGAATTTACGTGTTTGAGAGAGAAAGCGAAGAAAATGGTTTATAGATTTGAAGCTGGGAGTGAAGCCTCTTTTGAGCAGAACTTGTAGAGATTGCGTTCTGGTCAGATTGTGAGAGGAACAATATGAAGAATAAAGATAGAAAGAACGAGAAAGTTTCTGGGTTAGAAGAGGAGAGAAAACCATGAATGGTTTGAATTTGCAGAAGAGTTGAGGATGAGTCAGCTCCTGCAGTTTCGACATGGGCATTTTCCGTCGCTGGAAACCATGGAGCTCATGGTAATGGGCTCTTGCAGGCAGAAAGACTGCCAGCAAATTAATATGAATAATTAACACTTCCACACATTTCAAACATTTTCTTCGAACAAATTTAAGAAAGATTTTTCTCTTCTTTACAATTTTGTGTTTATATATAAAGAGTAAAAAGTCAGCGTAATATTATTTTGATGTTGTTATAGATTTCTTTTATTTTGCCTAACGTTGTTAATATCATATATGTGGTTTAAATAAAAATAATTATTTACTTTTTTCAGTTTATTAATGTTTCTTTTAATTGTTATAAATTTCAAATTATATAGAATATAAAATATGAAAAACAAAATAAAATTTTGTATCTTTTTTGTCAGAAAAAAAAAATCAATTTTATAAAATAATCATGAAATATTAAAATAATTTTATAAGTTTAAAATTAAATTATTAAAAAATAAATCTAATTGTATGATATATCAAACAATTAAAAGGTATATTACAACAATTTAACCTAAAATTAAAGATTACCATTACTATGATAATCAATTATTAATATAAATTAAAAATATTTATATATGATATTTGTATTACATTATTTATTAAAATATTAATAAATTATCTTAACTCAACATTATAATAAATATTTTATGATATTCAGGTTTTTGAATTAATATTTTATTTACAAAAAACCATAAATAATTAATCAAGAAGTTGACAATCAATTCTCTGAAAGAAAATCTTCTTCCCCAAAAGATCATAACCAATGTTGTAGTTCTGTTGAGCCATGACTCCAATCACATTCAACTCATGAAGATTGCTACCATGCACCGCCATGCAGAATTCATCACCACCATTCTCCTGAAACATGCTCTCTGCATCTAATCCCAGCTCCGCACCTCCGGCGAACCCAAACGTCACCACCGGAAATCCCTCCAAGTCCCGATCAACTCTCCCCCTGTAGCACAACTGCGACGGCTGATCCGGGTTGTTCACACGTTCCAGAACTCCTTCCAGTAGGCTCTTCACTTCACCGGCGAGAGCATCGAAGGCGGCATTACTCAGGAACGTGATCGTCGTACCGCTGTCAATGACGGTCCCTCCGGCGCCGGAATTCGTTCTTTTGAACGTCTCTGGGTTGATATCGAGCGCCTTCTCGCCAACAATGATCTTCTCCATGTTGAGATAGTAAAGCGAGTTGAAAACTTCTAAGGAAGTTGAAAAACCTTCCATGTCTGCTGCATCACCGAATATCAACTGGTTATCCATGTAATTAGGATCTCTGATTCTCCCCAAGCAGTAAGAGAATTTTGAATCCAGCTTGTTCACCAAAGAGATTGGATTAGGACCCAGACCCAGAATCCCGCTCTGTTGCCTATCGAAGTCGTTGTTGTTATGTCCACAGCCGATAATCACGTCGGTCACAGACGTTAAACCTTCATCGGAGGTACTAAAAGTCAGCTTCTCAGTCGCCATTAGGCCGGCGACATGGGTTCCGTCCACATACCCAAGAGAAAATTTACAGTTTTTTGATAAATCGCAGTTTCCTCCCGAACAAAAACCAGAGTTACAGTCCAAGTTTCGGTATGTTGAAGATTTCGACGGATCAAAAACCGGGCTCGATTGTTCAAAGCACCTGACGCAAGGAAGACACTGAACCCACAACAGATTGCTGCCGGTATCCATGGTTACCAACTGCGACACCGGCGGTTCGCCGATGGAGAAGTTGGCCAAGAACTGCACGGTGCTCTCCGCTGCGACAACTCCGATGTCAATGGTTGGTGAAACATTATTGTTCGACATGGCCTTGGATTGCAAGTAGGCCAAACGCGCCATAGAGTGTTTCAAGGAACGTGAAGCATGGCCGGAGACGGTGGCTTTGGCAGCGTCATAGTAAGGAGAGGAAATGGAGTCGCGGTTAATGAGTTTTGTAACTAATCGTCGCAGAGATGGTGAAATTGCACGAGGGCTATTAGCTGAAGCTGCTATAATGGCAGGTAGGGTCAATGGCAAAGTGAAGAGAAGAGTGTGGAGGAAGAGGAAAAGTGAAGTGTAGTTGGCCATGGGGAAAATGGTGGTCTGTGTTATTGAAGTAAAACAGAGAAGAAGCTGATGATTTACTGGTGAATGATCTGTTTGTTATTTAAAGAGGTATTTTTTTTTTACCCTTTCATGAGAAGAATGAGAATTACCAATCCTTCTTCATAAAAAATATTTATATATTAAAAAAATGTACTACATGTATTTATATATACCAATTCTCTCTTTACTAAAACCAAAAAAAAAATGTGCAACCTTCTGTCACAGCCAAGATTTCTATAGGTTTCTAAAAAAAGTTGGGTCTATCTAAAAACTTAAGAAATAAATATACCTTGGCACATAAATTCTTTTGCCTGAAACATATTCACAAGGTTAAAACCAGCAATTTCTCTCCGAGTTAAAATACTCAATTCTCCAAGATAAGATATTCTAATAAAAGTTTCTAAAACTCAAAAACATTTTTTTATAACCTAAAAGGTAAATTTTTAGGGAATTTTAAGCATAGAGGAAAAATAACAAGAACAGTGATAATATACAGAATTCATCCGTCAGTGTTTTTCCCATCACAGACTTCAAATTTCTAAAGCCTGAAATTCTGGCAGAAATTGAAGAAAAAAAGTTCAATTTCAAATTTTTCACTTTTACAATGACTAACAATTAAAATCACTAAAAAAAATTAAGCCCCCAAAAATTCTGGTCCAGAAATATATAACAGCCACAGCTCAAATGACCATCAAATATAAACCCCAGCCTCCTATAACCAAAAAAAAAAAACATAACCGAAGGAAGCAACACAAAGCTTGCTTACCCTTCAAGTCTCTCCTCTCATGTCCTTCCCCTCCTCCTAGTTGCCCTTTCATCAAGAATTGTTGTCCAGGAACATTTCGTGCCTTTAACAATTCGCCAATTTACAACTTTTGAAAGCTTATATGTCAGAACCGTTGACAGGCGACAAATATTGGGGGGAGTAATCAAAGAATTGAGTGTGATGTATATCTCCCTCAAATTGTTGTATAGTTTGAGAACATGTCCAGCAACTTATCTAGAGCTTCAGGATGAAATTTCCTCGCAAATAAGTAGCATGGCCGTCTAATACCATTCCATACACATGGCCAATATAGCTCTTCCCCCTGAAGAACCAAAGAATAACAGAAAAATGAAAGAGGATCAGCGGATGTCAGCTGACCTTCTAATGCAATCACAAGAAAAATCATTTGGTATCTTACCCTGCCCACACTAGTTACATGTACACTTATTTCTGTCGTCTGCATTCATAAAAGAGCATCAACATATTAGTTATTATTACCAAAGTATATGATGCTTGGAAAATATGCCTATCTAAAAATTTCCAGGGGTGAAAAGTCACAATGACAATTTTTATGGACAAAAGTCAAAAAAGTAGAACACTCTTTTGAGGGCTTAAAAAAGAGGTGACGACTGAAATTTCTTAGCATACCTCACACCTCTTACCTCCTATTTACTTCCTTCTCCACTTCTTTTCTCTTTCCTTTATTTCAATTCTTTAGTTCAAAACAATATTTCAGCAGTATTAATCACAATAACAAGAGAACACATGACGGCATTCAGATTGACCTTTCTTTCTATTTGGGTCCTACAAGCTGGTTTTGAAAGAAAATTAATTCAAAAAAAACCAAAAACAGGTTAGATGTTTAGGAAGTGTTTTACTTCATAAGGTACTCTTATCAGCTTATTTTTTAGTTTATAAGCTCTAGAAATAAGCATATAGGCTGAGAAATAAGATAAATAAACTTTTTGCCAAACTATTAACTCACAATTGATAAAATTTATGTTTTAAGAACTTTTAAGCTTAAAAGAAAAACAGCTAATCTAAATAGCTTTCAAGTAAAAACAAAATTAAAGCATCAGTATACCGTAAGATTCTTCAGAAGATCGTACGTAATATCCTGGGCCCTATATAACTTTGGATGCCACTTTCTTTCAGACCAATCCACCTGTGTTACTGACCAATTTGAAATACCGCTAGGATCAAGCATCTGAAACCATGTAGAAGCTTATTAGTTTTAGGCCAAAAATATCAAAAAGTTAAAGATGGGATAGTGAGGATGATTCTCACATTGAAAAAGGTCGGTAAGTAATGCTCATCAGCAATGCAGTTTTTATTACCCTCAACACCAGGCTGTAATTCATGAACACCCTCATCAATAAATGGTTAGTGAGATAGAATATACGTTGCATGTAAGAAGAAGAACCTCTTGAACTTTCTATCAAGGTTGCAAGTGAGAGAAAAACAAGCTATAATGATAAAAACCTTTCAAACATTATATATCAAAGATAAATCCTTACATAACAAAATTTCAAAGTAACTTCAATGGTTTCATAAGAATATCAAGGGAAAGTGGACAATAACTTCCTGGATTAGAATGTACTTCGTAATTTGCCATCAAATCATGAACATTGAAGCTTGCTAATTAAAAAATTTCTAAGCTCAGAAAAAGAAGCCATAATATTAACATATGTCCATGAGGATTGACATGGGAAAAACATGGAAAAATAAACAAAACAAACAAACTCACATGACCCAAACCTTCCCAACATACCCTTTTAAAAAAAGCTCCTTAACACAATGCTACGAAGTCTTGAGAATTCAACAAACAATGAGCATTTCTAGTCCAATTAGACGAGTCGACAAGATAAACCAAATCATGAATTGAAGCTTGCTAATTGAAAACTTATAATCTCAGAAAAAGAAGCCATAATATTAACATACATCCATGATGACTGACATGGGAAAGACATGGAAAAATAAAGAAAACAAACCAACTCACATAACCCAAACCTACCCAACATGTCTTTTTTAAGAAAAGCTCTTTAACATAATGCTACAAATTCTTGAGGATTCAATGAACAATGAGCATTTCTAATTCAATTAGACGAGTTGACAAGATAAACCAAATCATTTCTTTTTTTAAATAAGATAAACCAAATCATACTTCAAACTATAGATATGCACACACCCTACAGTAATCCCGGAATTTTGAGTAGTAAAGACTGTCAGCCATAACGATCACAGCATGCTGCCGCTTCATCGTGAACCACTGCCCAAAGAAAATATAAAGATAAGCTTTTCAAGAAGAAAAGAAGCACAAACCAGACATCAGACACCAGAACTGCATATTTCTCAGTGTCAAGCTACTACTCTGTTAATGTAGACCAACCATAAATGCTTTCAAATGTTCTGCTGGTAATTTTTTCAAACAGCCAACTGAAAATCTACAAGGTACGGCACAATTTAGATTTTATAGTTACCAGTGTTGAAAAACTAATGGTGAAAGAAGTAGCCATTTGATTAGTGCCACCAACTTTCTTCTCAGTTGTGATTATATAAACAGGTTAAGCTTTTCCTTTTCCTATATTAAGGAGAAGAAAATATACCTGAGCACCCTTTCTGAAATCTTTCCTCTGGATTTCAGGTAACATGTGTTCCATATGCCTGCCAGTTCCATGTGGACCAGGATCCTCGAAGCTGGGGACGAAAAGAGGCATGCATCAATCGCCAGAAACAAGGTTAGGATAATCAAACATCATGATACGGAGAATCTCAAATCATTCCTAGGTCTCTGGAAGCAGGGAGGGAAAACAAAACTGACTAGCAATGCAAATGATTTATCTGTTGGACAAAATGAGGGGAAAAAGTGCCAAACCACACAGAATACCGTATATTCAATCCATCATGAAAGAAGATATATGTTACCAGTCAATAAAGCTGACATTTGTGTACATCAGATAGTTGTAGACATATTCAAAATTCCAAAGGGGAATACAACTGCAAAGCAAGAAACAAGTTCTCACAAAATGTTTGAAATAATATCTAAATGGTTAGGAAGATAAATAAATGTTATACAGTGAAGCAACATAACATCAACCACCTTTCAGAAGCAGTACAAATGCAGTTATCAGGTCTTTGAGAGCACTAGCCAAAGTCGCTTCTCTGCATCACCATCGAATTCTTCCCC